>OMNV01009398.1:8435-38439 GCA_900303265.1 Brotula barbata
CGAGGAGGAGGAGCTGGAGTTGGTCCCCGGCCGCTGCTGTGTGTGTGTGTGTGTGTGAGTGTGAGTGTGTTTGAGTGTGTGAGTGATCTTACCTTACCTCATTATGCCTGTATCAGTGGTGTGAAGAAACCGCAGTCAAGTGTGTTTAGGTTCTTGGGTGGAGTCGTTCTCTTTTCAGCAATAATTACTTCACCACATATCTGAAAGAAAATATGAAGTTTTACTCCGTTTGGCAAAACTACAAAGGCGTAAGAGGCACTGTTGAAAAAAAACAAAAAACAAGACATGGAGCAAAGTCATATAAGAGGAATACTGGTAGGGTTGGCATCGGCTTTTCTTTCTAGATGTTATGGGGTCGTTCTCGATGACGTTTGGTAGTCGATTCTTCCAGTCTGAGTTTCATTTTTGGTCCAATCACACAATCAAAAACGTTCTGGCTGCACTGCAGTGAAGTGGACAATCTAAACTGACCGTAGGCGTAAATGGGACAGTGACAGATTTGTCAGCTTCTGTGAGCTAGACCTGTGATGGAAACAATGGATGGATGGACGATGTGATTTTCAGGTCACAAAGCTACAAGGTGGGTCTTAGGTAGTCTGTGCCTTTTTTTGATGCAGTGGCAGTGAAATATAAATAACAGCTGATCAAGAGGTCACCTTTGCTGCCTTGAGGCATGATGGCATACGTAAGGGTCTATCTATTACTGAACAACGTCCACAAACAAACCTCTGTTCTGCTCTTTTGTATTTGTCCTTCACATGTATATACATAAATAGTTTACAATGCAAACCAAAAGTTTTGTACTTGCCTGACTTGCCTGACTTCTCATCTCATCTAGTTTTGGGACTTGTGTGCCTCGACTTCAGGCTTGCTTGTGACCTGCAATGCACAACAATGAGTTTGGACAGCTACAGTAAGAAATGATTTCCAATTCGTAAAACATCCAACAATTACACTCACTTACACATTTAACAAACCTTAAAGTAACTATTGTAACAAATGTGAATGTGAGCCTCCAAAATTAATCTTTCAATGACTTTACAATGAATACACAACAGCAAACAAATATTTTTCTTAAATTACAGTTTAATTTTACTCTTGTAGAGCGGAATAATAATAATAATAATAGGTTTCATCAGAAACTTCCCTCCTAACCATCAACGGCCGTGACTACAGCAGAGTTACCTCACAGGTGCACAATGGAGGATTAAGCCCCCATTGTTGTCTTAAAGTGTGTTGTGTGTTCATGTGCTCTCACCATGTTTTCCATGTAAAGACAGCTATTTATGCCACTGGATGTGCTTCAAGAAAGCCTGTATCCAAACTGGCTGCCCCCTCATCCCCTCCTGTTGGGAGATAATGGACATAGTTGCACTATCTTCTGCTCATTATGGCCGGTACACGCTGATTGCAGGCTGAATTTATGGAGCTCCGTGGCCACACTCCCCCCTGCTTTGGCCGGGCCTTCGCTGGAACTTGGTAGAAGCAGAGCGAGAGGATGACAGCGGGGAGGAGGAGGATGACGGGAAGAGAAGGATGAAGAGGAATAGGGGAGGGCAGCACAGAGAGAAGAGGGAGAAATACGAGAAGGGCCGAGAGAGCAGGACAACGGAGGAAAATAAAGGGGAAGAAGACGGAGGATCAGGCCATAAGAGGAGAGAAAGTCAAAGGCATTCAAATGAGGAAGAGGGTGAGGCTACACAGGACACAGACAGCAATTATTTCCAGGGGATTTGCTTGGCATTCTGTTTGGCTATGGGCTAGAGCTCTACTGCCCCCTTTGGGTCTGCAGGAGAATTGCTCTTTCCAGTTTTAACTTTAGTCCAGTCCAGTCGTCTTGTGTTTCAAGGTCAATAAACAAATAAATGCATCACATTAATTAAAAACATGATTACACGCGAGCCCGTCCCTTCAGCGTACTAAACAGTGTTTTTATCTGTGCTGTATGCATCTAAGTATGTGCAAGGACTGAAGCACATTGGTCTGCGGGCCTTAATGCATTTGCTTCTGAATTGATACTTTGGTGTGGTATTTCTTGAGTTCAACGGCAAATTAACAGACACAGCACCAAACTTACCATGCTTGAGTAGAAATGTAAGACTTTACAAACAATGCATTTTACATTAATTTCATTACTAATGATACCTCAGAATGAAACAGATGTACGATTAAAGCCAGTTAACACGTGTCCCAGGCAACATCTACTGCCACCGTTTGGTCACAGATTGTTTTGGTGATTTGCGTTATGAAACATAAGATCTAGAGAATGCAAATGACAAGATAACTGCCACCCCAGCAGCAGAGCAGAGCATCAGATTTTGGATCAAAACAGCTGAGAAGTTATTGGATTTGCCATTGTCATTTTAATCTCAATTCAAAAACATATTCATAAATCTAACACTCTTACATCCAAACACCAGGAAAAACAGATCGAGAGACTTAACTGCAGTTACTTTACCTTTAAATTCATTTAAAAAGTAGATGCACCTTTTCATACTGTGCATGTAAAGGAAGTTTATCCATCGTGACAACACAAAAATCAATATTAACATTGGTGACTTTGACTTCTGTTCTATCTATATGAATGTAAAAAAAATCAAATATAGAGTTTCTGTAATGTTTCATATGCCTGGGGGAATGAACATTGGTCATATTTTCATAAAGTTGGACAATTTCACTCCTAAAATGATCTGGTCTTGTGCTGGAAAATGTTACAAACACAAATCTTGGTGACGTGTTGATAAACTGTGACCAGTTTGGGACTTGACCCAGACTCACCAAGACCCCAGACTCTTTCGGTTGGCAGAAGTCTGGACAGGTTTTTGGTTGAGCTCACATCGTAGCTCTGACTCCTGGATTACATGTTGAGGGGGGGAAAAAAAAGATCAGGACACAGAGGAAATCATAGAAAATCTTAAAGAAAATGACTTCACCACAATACAGAGATTGTATGAAGGCACAGTCAAAGCAGAGGAGTCATCCAGACTTCAGTGCTTCGGTGTTTTTTGGAATGCATTACAGGGACAAATTCTTGTGAATGGAAGAACGAATACGATAATAAATATTCTCATAAGCAATATTTATTATCACGGGAAATTACTAAGTGCCGGGTGTTTCTTTCTGCATGCTCTCAATTCAAACAAGCCATTCCTTTTCCTGATATTCAACATAATTGTCAACATATGAACAGGTCTGATTCCTTACAACAGTGTGTGTGCGCGCTCTTTAAGGTCACAGTGCTTAATGTAGGACATAATAAATAATCACTCATCATATAGGAGTTATGTTTATCAGCCATTTCATAAAGGTTTCATCATTAAGGTAACATTACAGGCACACACTTCAAGTAATTTCAGGTATGAGGGATTCAACACAATGCCATCATAATTAAAAACAAAAAGATTTGTCTCAAGTACACCTTTGTCTCGGGATGTCATTTAAATAAAACTCTGTAGGAGACAATAGTGTTTTGAGTAATTATGAAAGTATAGATTACAATAATATTGTTGTGAATATCCAGCAAATTCTGTCTTGAGGTCTAAAATGTTTATGCTCGTCTGCTACGATTGTGTGTGTGCGCCAACGGGCACCTTAAAGTAGGCAGCTACATTTCCTTTACAACATCACATTTCATGACTCTTGCATATAGAATTGCACATTTCAATTCGTGAAATGCGCGTAGGCTTAACGTGAAATTACAAAAATATACGAATGTAATCTCGAATATATGTTCTGTGTGTGAAAACAAACATTCTATATGCTTTGGATAAAAAAATAGGCATCTCAATGTTGTAGGATGATGGTGCAATCACAATGTTTTGCTTCTGTAATGGACCCACACTTACATGGTTTAAGAGGCCTCACAACCTACAAAACGGGGAATCTGCTTGTCTTAAAAATTACTCCAGTAATTTTACAAAATGTCATCATTTTCTGTAAATTTAGGCCTAAACTAGAATACGGACATTTTTTTTTTTAAGGTTGCCCATTCTGGAAAGATCTGATGTCGACTTAGCACCCATTGGTGTAGCGACCTGGTCCCCGAAGGAACCATGTGATTTTTCCACAAACACAGATGTTTTGCAGGCCACAGTTAAGGCTAAACAGATTTTCTTGATTCCCAAATAGAGCTGCGTTTTCTCTGGGTGCTATCTTTCCTTCGCACGCCCTACAATGTTCTCTCAGCACTTTACATTGTGGCCAATTATCGTGCAAACTGATGTGAGAAGGCACCAAGAAGTTACTGTAGAATAGCAATTCATATAAAAAAAAAAGGACATTTTTCATTAAATATAGGTAAACACTTTGACGCAATGATTAATATATATATCAACTGAATAACTGTGTAGAGTAACTTTTAGAGGCTTTGGTGTGTTCTATGGTTCCATTCAGCAGCTTCTAATGTCAAATACCTGCAAAATGCTTCAATTTGTAAAAAAATAAAATAAATAAAGATGTCACTAACCTAGTGCAAATGTAAATTTCTTTAAAAAGTCCATAATCATATGGACTTTTCATATGTGGGTTACTAGGTGGCTAGGCTGCTCTTGAAAATGTAAGGTTAATTGTAAATCTATCATCAGGATTATGCAAGACACAGAGCACTCAATTCCATAAAATACATGGAAAAGGGTGGTATTTAAGTCACGTGAGCCGGTTTACTTCATATGAAGTAGAATTTTCACGACTAAAACACTGTGATTCAGGCTGGGATATTTGGACTAATTATATCAGGGGCAAGTTCAAAACTTTAAAAGACAAAAGGCAGTTCTGTCTTCTTAAGGTTATGATGTACCACAGGGGAAAAAAATAATGGTAGTTCTTATATAGTATAGTGTTTGGACCTGAACGGAGAAATAAAACAAACTCTTTGGGAACAAGTGTAAAAGGCAGTTTGGATCTGTTCAGTTCAACAAACCATAGTAAGTCACATGAAGAAGGCGCGGCTATGAGTCCATTATCGAGTCATGGTACAAGAGTACAAATACACACTAAAACACAAACACATAGGCACATCTCAGCTTTCACATCACACGGAATGGCAGGATGACAGGTGGCCGGGATGGTCAAGAATTCAGAGATTCCAAAAAATGACCGTGTTGACGAAGCGACTGTTGCACAAAGAGTAATGAAAACTTTTGTACAGCAGGATTAAAAGAATCACAAACGAAACACTGTAGTGTGAATTGATGACATACTGGCACTAAAACACATTGAATAGGAAAGGGAAAAAAAACCCCTGACACTGAAACAAATAAATAAATGGCTAAATCATATGCACAAGTTTTATAAAAATGGAACTAAAGTGGGTCCAGCACGGTCCACATTGGCTTTTTACTTTGATTGTGAGCTGCCCTGTGCTTTATTCGGGCCGGTTTGTCTCAGAGGGGAGAACATGTAAACCTGATGCAGAAAGGTTCCATGGTGGACTAAAGGAGCCAGACGGGACATTTGTACTGTGCGAGGGAACTCTGCTGACTCCGGCACAGACAAGTACCAAATTCCACAAAATACCGACATCAATGAAAAACATTTAGTCACCTCGCAATGAAATGAGGCACTTGAAAAATCCACGGAGGTTTTATGGAACGTGTGACTGATTTAGAAATGTTAACGGTTATGGTTATTGCAGAGGAAAACGTTGTACATTTTCAATTTAACGGAACAGAGTTGAAAAGCCATGACAGTTGTGAAATTGTTTATGGGAACACCATAATGGCGATTGAGGATAAATTGTGCTCCCTCTAACTGGGAGGCCGTGGAAACCATCATCAGTTCTCTCACAGGCTTTACTTTTGTCGACTTCAAGTATTTTGTCATCTTCAAGTTCAACAATAGGACCCAACAAGGCCCTACATAGATGCTGCAGAATAGGGAACAGCCATATTGTGTTCCATTTAAATTCAGCTTAAATTCTCTTTATATTACTTTGTCTTTTTAAATCTAGTGTTATTTTATGCCTCCTCCTTCTAGGGAAAAGTAATTTTTACATACTGTTACTGTAGCTGCACAAGGACGTGAATGAGCTCCTTGTGCATTAGAGCTCCCCAGTGTCTCAGCTTCCAGACATAATGGACACGTGGCTTGGTCCAAAAGCCTCCAGCGACGTTGATTTCAGAGCATCATTCTAGTGTGGGAATTTGTTTCTAGATGTAAGAAAAATAGTCAGCGGACTTTGAAATTCAAAATGATAACAGAAAAAATTGCTGCAGACTTTTGGGGCAAAACTCCGACATGGACTTAGTAAGGGACAAACATCTAAAAGCTCCAGAAACACGGGAACTGCAACCTGCCTCTTATGGCTGGTTACTGCTTTTTCCCTAGTGCCGATATACGTGTGTGTGTGTGTGTTCACAAGAGTAAGTCCATTATAAGAAAAACATTCATAAGATTCACAAGGCTGTCTCCTCAACACTGAGACCCGTCATCCGGCACGCTGGCGAGGGAATCACCGTTTCCTCGTCTTCTTCCTCCGTTTGTGCTTTGTCACTCTCTGCCTCTTTTTCCTCTGTGATCGTCTCCTCTTTGGAGTAGGCTACCCCATTGGACTCCTTTTTGGCCATCTGATAAGGCTGTGTGTCCACTTCTCTGGGCTGGTTAAGAGACAAACCTTGTGTTAAGATGACGAGAGTAGGGAACCACAAAGTGACGCCAAGTTGAAATGTGACTTTACCTTGTGACCCAGAGGAGTGACACAGCAAAGCTTCTCTCTGTATCGCTGTGGCAGGAAAAAGAGGAGCGTACCTAGGACTGGGTACACTGTACCCGGGGTCAGATCCTTCTCCTTCATGGGTCCTATCACAAGGACATGGACATTTGGTAGGTCAGCTTTGTTGGAATTACAGTCTTGGGTTAAAGTGATTATGCTTAGTTTTTCAATTTCCCCCTCATGACTGACATCTAATGGTAGAAAAGACCACTCATAACTCCATGTGAAATTTAACAGTGGTGGCAAACTAGCACCATTTGTCATGCGTCTTTCACAGTGTGTGTGATTCTACCTGTTAGCAGGCTGACCAGCAGTCCTACCACCACAACTGTAGTTGAGTTATGGGCACTGTACCACATGTAGGATAAGGAGTAGAGCGCCTCCACGCCTGTTGGTCTGAGGGTGGCATGAAAAAAAAAGGAAGAGAGAGGAATCATCAAAGACAAGATAACTTATCAAGCAGAAAATAATTACTGCTCTCTGATGGCAATTTCCCCATGTACTGAACTTCATGTCTTAGCTAATGGTCCATATAATGAAGCTGCTATTTAGGTTGAAGCATTTAATGAAAAATAAGTTTTAATATTGCTACACAATTTAAAATGGAAAAGCAGAGGGCAAATCTCTCAAATCAATCAGCCTGTGCCTAATCATTCAAGCAAAATCCTCTTCCCTTTTCATGATGAAAATCTGTCACAGATGGGAGCTTACTTGGGAACCATGTTTTACTACTGTTCTAGAAAATAAAAATAAATGTGCTAATCGTAAGAAATGAACTAATGAATAATTATTTTTAGATTTCTATACCTAAGTTTACTACAAATCTTGTCTTATTTTTTAGTTCTCCAATATAAATTTCAAAGATCTGTACGCCACATACCTTGGCTTAGTTGTGACCGGGCTGAGTGTTGTCATGATAGCGGTGGTTAAGTTCCCAAGCAGGGTTGGCACAGTGGTGTTGAAGGGAGGCGTAGGAGTGGCACTTGACACACGTGTCACAAAATTGCCAATACCGATCCAGAAGGCCATGACTAGGCCTGCTATTAAACCGACCACAGCACCCTGAGATGGCAACCAAGGAAAAACAGGCAGGTGAACAGGGAGGCAGCGGTCACCAGGAAACAATTATCACCATGGTGCACAAGGAAATGTTCATCATCATCATCTGCATTTGGAAAAGGTCATTCAAGGAGCAACAAACATTACATTTATAAAATCGTGCTCGAGTTTGGTGACATAATCAAACTGGTACACTTCAACAAAAATCACTCACTGTGGAGTTTGCCCAGGGAAAGAACATCCCCAGACAGAAAAGACCCAGCAGAGGACCACCCACCATCCCGAAGATACTGAACGCTGCCTAGGGGGCGAGAAGAAAATGACAGTGATGTGTATTTTTTCTTGTAAACTTTCTTTTAGATTCCTTGGGGAAAAAGCCAATTCAGAAATGCCAGTACCCAAGATGATTGGGCTGGAAGTGGCTCTAAATCTTTGTATAATTTGAGAAAAGTTACCTGCAGCACAGATCCCATTATGGACGCGAGATACGCCATAGCCAGACACACCAGCCCGTAGGCTAAAGCTGTGGATCAATCAAGAAAAACATAATGACAAGTCCACCCACTTCAACTGAGGTATACGTGTACCAAAGACGTGCATTTATGTGTCACCGTTTACTGGACTGCACAGATCCATAATCTCAAGTTCAAAGGAGAAGAATATACACAATAGTACTGACCCCATGTGACATTTGCTTGTACAATGTATAAAAATGACTAACAAGATAGTCTTAAAAGGGCTTAAGACTGCATTCATTCTCAAATGTTAATGTAAATTTTGGAGCCTGTAAGACTGTGTTAAGGAGGCAAAACTATGACTACTACTTTACTACATCTTACCAAATCCTTTGGACAGCATGATGGCTTTGGCTTCGGTCATTGCTGGAAAATGAGGCTTTATCAGGTCCTCCATTGTTACAGTAGCTAGTGAGTTGAAAGCTGATGAAATTGTGCTGCAGGGAGAATAAAGAAAGAGATCTTAAAACATGAAAGAGATGTATGGCTATTTTTGTTAAATTCCATCAACATATTTCCACACTAAAATTTGTATTGATGATGTGCATTTCCGCCAAGAGATACAGCTCATAGGAGGAATATTGTAATCAACCATAGGTGAGAATGGGAGTGCGATTGAATTGACTTGTCTTTTTAGTCTCTGATCAAAGTAAAAGGAATGTATTGATAGCTGACATAACAGATGGAACAAAAGATAAATCTTTTCTTCCCGTGTCATTCACCTGAGAGCCCCGCTGAAGAGACAGGCCACAAACAGCCCTGGGAGGCCTGGCAGATCCCTGAAAACGTCCATCACAAAGTAGAGCACCATCTGCAGAAGACACTCAGTATTAGAGACACATAAAAGATCCAAGCATAACATCAGGAACAAATCTGAATGATGTTAAAAGTTGAATAAAAGACAAAAAATCACAGAGGTAGGCATTTTCACAGTTTAAATACTGTAATTACTTTCACTTCTACAATGCTGACATAAAAAGTTGCAGATTGACCGGCCTCAGCCACCTCTCACCTGGTCGTTGGTTTTTACGTAGCCTTTGTCTAGAGGGCTTTCCTCTCCATAGCGAGCAAACATTACCAGGCCCATCAGACAACCCAGACATAGCACGATCTGCTGGCATGGGAAAACAACATAACATGACCTGGAAGGAGATTGGGGTGAAGACATAATATTATGAGTGGATTTCCCAGAAACATGTTTCACAGACATGGAATCTTATTTTCAAATGTTTGTAATGTTTGTACACTAGGTGGAGCCATTGTCCCCCATTTTATTCTGCTGTCTTTCAAATCTTTCAGGGCATTTGACACTTTTGGCACTTTTTAGTCCAGTTAAAACAGACTCTGGTTCATTTTCCCCCTCGGCGTGTTTCATTGAGGCAGCACAGCAATTGTACTCGTATGTAGACAAAAACAACCGTACAGAGACACCCCAAGAGTAGGTGGTCTTGGTCTGGTCCCAAACAATATATTCCGTATTCTGCTTTTTTAAAAATTGCCCAGATAGCCACCATGGTTATGAGCGAATGCTGTTGATCACTGTTGACTTGCTTTATATTTTCTCTGACTGAAATACCAGTATGCATCGGACACACAAACTTCTTCCTGTATTTACTGTCTTGCTCCTGCTCATCTGACCAATAAGCGGAGTGAACAGTCTCGCATGGTTTGTTGTAACGCTATTTGGTTTGTTTGAATTTTTCCCAGTCTGAAAAGAATCCAAAACAAAACGGATTCAGACCAAACGAACTACAGGTGAGAAAATGCCATGAAAGGCTCAGCGCACCCTCACAAGGAATACTGCTTGGAAGAAACAGTAACCATTATATCACATTAAAATAGTTTTGATCTCGTCTGCTCCTTCTAAAATGTTTCAATGAATATCTGTAAAAAGAAAATAAATACAGAAAATAGTGCGATTTATTCGCTCTGTATTATGATTGATTTGTCACCAATAGCTCTGACTAAGTGGATTTATTAAGTGATCAAACATTTAAGAACTCATCATACTGACATGACAGCCTCTTTCTCTGTGCGTGAACTGAGGTATCTCTGGACCTGGGCCTGGTTGACCCCATACAGCGCCAGCATGAGGAAGACTCCGCCCACACCAAGCGTCCAGAAGGTGTGGCGCTCCAGTGGGTCTGGGTTCAGGCTAGACAGGAAGAGAGTGACATGCAGTAAGAAAATGCACTCAAATTGATTCCTGCAAGACCCAACGTATTTGTAGTCAGTCATCCCTTTGTATCACAATTCCCTTCACTTCAGACATTTGCACAACAACAAAAATGAGGCTTATTTCAACAATGCATAAATGCTGAGCTGCTATCATGGTGCGTTTCAGTCGCGGAGTAATTTCCCTTTTTGCACAATGAATGATGGGACAGGCAGGCAAGTAATGAACTACACTCATCTCTACTGTACTACTGAACTCGACAACTCACTCTAATCCAGCCACTCGGCTGCCGTTGACAGCTTTCCTCCAGACCTCCGCTATGCCCCCAGCCTGGCTGGTCCCCACCACGATGACTGCCATTTGGCCTGCAAACATCACTACTGTCTGAAACACATCGGTCCAAATCACTGCCTTCAGACCCCCCTGGAAGAAAGAAATACACGTTTATATATATCAGTCGCTGTGACATCTGTTTCCAGGGCATATTACAATTACGAAATTAATTAATCACGAAAAGACTGTGACCTGTGTGCACGGATCAGACACGTATGCACCTAGAATAACCAAGGATGACTGCAAATAACGAAACAAAACTAAGAAACACAAAATCCACACATAGGAGAACTCAGGCAGGAGATTCAGGCGGGAGATGAACTCTTTCACAGCTACAGGTTACTCCAAGTATGCCTTACAAATGATCACACTGAACTGAAACAATAAGCTGAACAGTGGTTGGTTCATAGGCTGTGAGGGACAGACTCCACAATATAGACTCAGTAGCTCACCAGAGTAGTATATAAGGTGCACACCAATCCCATGGCTAGCACTGCCCCCCACAGGTCAAAACCAGTCACTGCAAATGAATGTAATGAAGACATCAGCAAAATAAAACGGTTAATTGCACACTCTCCTTTGTTTTGTAAACTGTCCAATTGAAAAACATAGGGAGATAATATTTAAATATGACAAAACTATTCTGGATTATTTACCTGCATTGAGTGCCAGAGCTGGAGCATATAGGACTACTCCCATGTAAATGACCTAGAGAGATGGAGGATTATTGATTATATCAACAACAGCATACGGACAGCATCAGTCAGAACAGATACATGGCCCTACAACTCCATAACAGCTGAAACAATATGAAGCACATGAAGATACCATCTGAAATATGAAGGTCACAGTCCCGCATACGCGAACCGTCTTGTTAAAGCGCAGCTCCAGATACTGCGGGAAAAGACAAAGCAAACAAAGAAGCCTGATTGTACATCTCATTCAAAGTCAGTGTCACTGTGTGATCCATCCTCAGCACAGCAGACGATTAATCTCAGGATAACAATAGTAAATTAAGGTCATCCTGGCCAGATGCTATGTAATCCTAAATCTTCCTAAAGGTAAGCACAAACATAAAACACTTGTGTGTGTACCTCATATGCACTGGACAGCCTCAATCTGTAGAAGACTGGTATAAATACATGTGCTGGGATGAGCAGGCCCAAGAAGTAGGAGCACCCCAGAAACCAGTACTGTGTCCCATATGTGTACACTTCTGAAGGAGCTCCCAGGATGGCCACGGCTGACTGGAAAGTGGCCAGCAATGACAGAGACACGGGCAGACAGCTCATGGATCGGTCAGCCATCAGGAACTCCTGTTGCAAATAAAATGTCCGGCATAATTTCCGTGAATAATAAAATTTGAATGTCACAAATACATTTAAATTATTTACAGCAAATGCAAAGCCCACTCCCCCATTTAGCTTGTGTGTATGTCCAATATCAACACTTACCTGTGTTGTGCGCTGGCGACCCCCAGAGAAGGCATAAAACAGGCCGATGCCAGTTGATGCCAGCAGCAGTAAAGCAAAGATGACATAGTCGACTGTGGTAAAGTGCATCTGTGCTACATCCCCCATGATGCTGCTGGAAAAGGGGGATGGGGGGGTGGATGCGGCTGGAAGCACGGACTCTGGGGTCGGTCACAACGTCAAAGTGCCTCCCCCATAGGGTTACTCACTCACCCCTGAAGGAAGAGAAGCAGGAGAAATGAAGACGTTTTAGTTAATATGATGCTACGAGAGCAAAATGGTTTATGGTAATGAGAACATTTACAATCAATGATTAAGAGGAAGGTAGAGTGTGAAAAATAAAATGATTTAAAAAGAATGTGAATACTGGAGCCAAAGCTGAAAAATCTGTTCAAAAAACATTAATCAAAGACAAAAAAAAGATTATATAGATGATTATTATTATAGAGTAGATTATATATGGATTACATAGAAATTAGTATACACAGTATATGCAGACAAGTATTTACCTACTTAGATGAAGGTGCTCCTGACTGGTTGACTCAGACTGGATGTTCACAAAAGGAGATAATCTTGCTCACAGTCACTGTTGAGGAAGGAGAGAAGCGAGGAGAGAAGGAGAGAAATGAGGCAGAGTCCAAAGGTGTGAAGGTTGGGTGAATCGGACAGACTGGCAAACAATTCAAGTTGTAGCCTGACTCTCTCACATTGAGTGCTGGGAGAGACTCCAGCCCACCTTAACACTGCACAGGACAAGCAGATCAGCAGAGCGAAGCAATAAACAAACCCATGAGAAAAGACCGCTATCACAACATTGGTAAGAAAAGGTTGAAGATTGTGATCTTTTGTAAAAGCAAACTTCTTTTTGGACACAGAATATTTTAACTAAACATAACCTAATCCTATTTTGTATTTTTACAAGACTTACACGCGCCTGTGCTCTTGCAGACTGCACACTAGGGAATGTTTATGTTGTCATCAGTGAAGACTGGGTTCAGTTCTTTAAGGATTCCAAATGAGTCTAAAAAAGGGGGTTCTTTCACAACCGATGTGCTGAACAGCACAATCCACTGCGGCTTATGTCATCAGGGTCAAACAACTCAAAGGTTAACACCAGAAAATGACAAAAATCCAACACGCATGACCAAAACACAACCACGACCATTTGATATCCCTATATTTTCTATTTCTGCACAGTCACCTATTGTTTCTCTTTCATCCTCATTAACCTATGGACTTCTTTCTCTTGTTAAGTTTTAGTATCATACCTTGTCTTTATATTTAGTGGTGATAATGTTTTGTAAGATTATGAGAGAAAGAAGCTATTTCTTATCTTTTGGCTGAGGTAAAATTATTTCAAAGGTCAAGGCAGACAAGCCTCTTGTGCCTTGAGTTAAAAACAATTGTGACAAAATTTATGGGTCACAGCGACCAGTCAAATCTGGTTTTAACAACCAAGTTCTTTTGTCCGCATCAGGCATTAAGATGAGTCTCCAGGAATGTGTCCTGTGATCGAATCTTACTTCTCCACAAATAAACACATAAATCAGGTAATCTTGAGGTATTCTGCATTGCAGCCATATTCGATTGTAACCATTCACCTCCATCCTGGGCCGAGGTGATAAAACGATATGTACAGACGATAAACGCTTCATTAATAGTTAAAAGAAAATTTATACGTAGTCCGATAGTTTCACATTTACATGAACAAACCACAAGCTTGATCCCTCACAACTCATAAACACAGCCCATCATATTCCTTAATAAGGAGTGTGGAGTGAGAAAATGAGTGCAGCCGGTGAACACGGTGAGAAAATTAACAAAACGTGACAGGTCAGCTCATCAGTATGGCAGTTTTTTGGTTTCTTTAAGTCTGCTCAATATCAAAACACAGGGCTGCAAAGTGCGACAATTTTGTTCATATATGTTATGAAAAATGATTCTGTGCAAAGTGAAATATTATGCGCTGGTATCATATCTTTAAAATTAGGAAAAAGAAACGCAATGGGCATCTGTTGAGTAGGCGGTGCTTCAATGTGTCCTGAGGAGGCACCATGTTCAGACAAACACAGGTATCCAATCTCATGTGGCCCAGACCACCTCCATATGTGGTCTGAGCTAAATGATCTCAGGACGGATTGTGGATGCATTTGGTGCGTTCAGACTTGTATTTGTTTGAGATGACTTAGCTCAGACTGCATTTTACTACAAGGTCTGAATGGGGTCAGTGTGTCTGTGTCTTGACGCAACTGTGTGTCAACCTCTCCAGAAATTCAGCTTTGCGCCAAGACGCAAACATCTGTTTTCCTGATCCGAAGGGTTTGTCGCAACAAATTAATTGTCAATAAATAGTCGGTTACATCACCAAGGATGTTTTTCATGATGTGGCGTGGACATGATATCATTTTCCGAAGCTGAGCAGATATGGGTTGCACATGCGCAATAGCGTTGGGAAGCGACAGGTAAGCAAAACGTAGCACACATACGCAGAACTGCACCACAAAAAGGACTAGAGGGCTCCAGCGTGCCAACAGCCAGGCACACCGCATTCCATGGCAAGTCACACTGGTTCCCCTCGTTTTACTGTTTCTAAATGGACGCACCCCGGAGCCCCAGCAATGCATTGCCACAGCATTGCCATGGCATCTCCACCGAGCTCCGTGTGTGTACACATCCTTTCCAAAGTAACTTCTAAAAAAAAAAGTGCATTTCCTGGTAAATGAATCTGCATTAACCAAACACAACAAACAAGCTTACATGAAAGAACAGGAAAATGTAGGAATTTAGACTAAATAAAAGTGACATTTTGGGACATCCATTAAACGATTAGTCGGTGACTGGTCGTCTATCAAAATAGTCGTTAGCTGCAGCCCTTGTCTAAACACACACCGAGTTAGGGGGGCCAACAATAGGAGGCTGACAAATTTAAACTCATCTCATGTATGTTTGCTACTGTGCTGGGTCTTCTTCTGCATTTTACTTAATGCTTATTTCAAGCCACTATTCAACCACGAAAGCAGACGTAAACTAGGGGCACTTGCATACAAAAGAAGTACCTGCTGTGCAAGTATGCAAAGATCCACAGCTGGTATAACCTCAAAGAAGTGTTGAAAAGGTCAATGGCCAGAATGTATGAGCATTTTAAGAAAAACTGTGGGGAAACCTGAGCCATTCACATGGTATTCTCTGTCAAGAAGCAAAGCACTTCATGTTTTACTAGCCATCAGTCTGGGCTGCCGGAATTGGCAGCAAGAGGCAACAGCATTAAATGTCAAAGGGCAAAAGGCAACCTCAACCCCTGTGAACACTATTCATCAGGAGAAACCAATGAGCCCTCCTGCAGGCAGAACACAGTGTTTCCCCATAACAGGATAGGCCCTGTGAGCCATCAGGCCAACATGAGGATCTGCCAGGCCAGAATTATTCATAAATCACAAAAATGTGATGGCTAAGGTAGCAGGGATTCAGATATTTTATCAGATTCTTTTTATCATTCAAAAACCATACAAATTACAGCAATATGTAGTGAATATGTTATATATCATTGTTGAAGTCTACTTTTATTGTAGCTGTAATCCCACTGTATTTATCAATGTATTTAAACGTGCCATTTCAGGACCAAAATTCAAAAAGTTTCCTGCCTCCCACCTCACTGCACTGACCCACAGGCCTGGAGAAAAATTCTGAGGGAAAGCCCAGAGCATGTGCGACAAATACTTAAGATTATGTTTCTGCTTATGCTTTCATCAAACAGAAGTTGTGTTCCGCAGTGAAGGGCATGTCTGTGCGATTCTACTGAGCGCACCTGATCAAACCCAGGCTATCTGACCCCGTTAAATCCACACTCCTTATTATGTCTCATTATTGCTGCCTTATCAGAATTATGACTACAGTTGGGAACATAGCGGTATTTGAAAGAGCAAAACATTGTAAGCACAAAAAATCAGCAAAGGTCTCTACTGTATACTACTAACAGATGAAATAATTAAGTCAGTATTGAATAAAAAAAAAACTAAAATGGGAGGGAAAAGCCCTGACATTACTGACAGGCGGGACCCCTGGCAGTAACGGTGGCCGTTGCACTGGATCTGTGGTGTGGCGGATAGGTGGGAAAGGTTTTCAGACCAAACCAGTTTTGTTGCCTTTAAAAACATATAATGTATCGTCCAAAAATGTGTCTTTATCTAGGGAAAAATGTCACACTAACGTTATTTGGGATTAGGGATGTCCTGATGTTCTTTTACCACCAGTGCAAATCCATTTATATTAAGAATCTGCTAAAAACAAAAGTGATTTAATATTTACTTTCACAAATTATACTTTATTTGTAATATAGTGCAAAGTCAGTGAGCTAATAAACGTAGCCTTTCAGATCATTTTTTTTTTGTTTGTGACTTTTCAGGATGCTAATGAAGGAAGCCTCTCTCTGAGCATTGCACAACAGTTGATGGAGATTAACAAAATAAGATATACATAAGATATAAATAAGATGTACTTGAAGGACCTTAAGACATTGGCATTGTGATTGAGGGAGTGCAAGTTCTGACTGGTCTGGGTAATGTACCTGGGCTTGTGCCGTGATAGTTGGCTTGACATCTGCACTGGATCTGGCACACCCGATTTAACTCAGGCACACACAAAACATTTCAAAAACTTCTGCTGGGGCTTGATTGTTCAAATCATCCCTAAAAGTTCAAAACCTCAAGAGCAAACTTTTGACTTAAATTGAATATTTATATTTTGAATATTGAATATTTTTTAGAGTGTTGTTACCTTAGAGGCCACCTGAAATGTGTTCACAATACAACCTGGACATTGACCCGTACTGCACTGATCCCAAGATAAAGTGATTATTTTCAAGCTTGTTCTTTTTTCTGATGTTTGCTGGATGAAAAGGACATATATGTATGATGTAGGACATATTTTGTTGAAAAAAAATGGTGGGACATATCACAACATTGCCCTGCATAATGAACTGGTATCTGACTTGTTATGCTTTGTGGAAAAATCTATTTACAGTTGCGATACAATCAAGCTGGAGTATTTCAATCAGAAGCAGATTGTCCCTCAGTCACACTGCTGGTCCCATGTTGACATTTGTCAGGGAGAAATGCTAAATCAACTCTTTCAACCTGTCATTTCTGGTACTGCATTTGACCGTTCTGCCTTCATTCAAGAATAGGCCATTATAATCTTGATTCTCAATTTTTTTTATGCCATCTGAAGACTCGACACACAAAATGTTCTAGTAATAGCAATTTCTGAGACTGATGCATAGGAATTCTGGAAAGAAGCCTTTGTGTGTTATCTTGGTGCTTGGAAGAGAGAGCACAGCAATTAAGTACGGTAAACTGAATATAGTTCATAAATCACAACACTACACTCAGCTGTAGGCATGTGTACTCTGTATCTACTGAGTGTATAGAAAAGAGGTGATTGGTTAATGTACATTGTAGACAGTAAAGGTTTGTCAATGATTCCACCTACTGTGTGATGAATGTTTCCATGGGTTTCATGTTTAACACCAAGCCTTGGCAACAGATCCATCTAACATTGTAACTTGATCCGGGGCATAAAGTCCATTAGGGCTCAGATTCTTTAATAATCAAGTTTTGCAAATTCTGTAAGAAAAAACCAAAACAAAAAAAACAAAAAAGAATTCCAACACAAAGAAAAATAAATTCCCAACAATTACTGTAGTTTTATAAAGTGCTACATATTGAACAATGGCCTGACTGACCAGAAATACTATGGTAATTTTAGCGTTAAACAGTATACAAAAGGATCTCTGGACAAATTCAACATCAACATATGCTTTTGTGAGTATTAAAATTCAGAACAACTACAATTTCTTCTGATATCTAAAACTTTACATGCAACTGTAGAGCTCTTCAACGCTTCCTCAAACTTCAGCACTGAGGTAAATAAAGTTAACAAACCGAATAAAAGTGCTTGTCCAAGATCACTCAAAGCAATTTTGAGGGGACACTTCAGGGGCTTGCTAACACTTTGTTAGCTACCAAGCTGCTGGTAGGCAATGTGCTTAATCCTATGTTATCAAATAAATTAGATATCTATACAGTCACTTCAAACACCAAGTCAAATTGTGTGTTGAATGCAACAAGGCGCATGACAACTTGGCATGTGAATGCATGCCACGTTGGAGTGACACCATGTTGAGAACATTATGCCAAATAACTAAAAGTCTGAGCGAATAACCAACCAATATGATTCTAGTTAAATATTTGTGGAAAACACACACTAACTTAAATAGCAGCTCTTTACTTTGTTGTCACACTGCCATCAATGTCATCCGGTTAATCCAGCAAACCAGTGTGTCGTAGTCTTAAATGTTCTTGCATAGACGTCTAACGGTAGTGACCTCTTTCTTGCAGCGTGTTGACACACGACCACACTATCTTGTAATTTTAGTGTAAAATATTCCCAAACAACTGATGCTTTGGGTATTTTCTTGCTCTCCTTACAGTGTTACTTACATCTGCCATATTGCTGAATAGTATTTAGAATAGAATATTGTGGTTTATTAGTTGTCAAACAATCCTTGTAACACATGATCACCATCCCTGTGCTGTGCTGTGACATAATTGCCGAATACTCAAGGATGTGAAATTTTCCCTGGAATTTTTTCTGCGGCAAATAGATTAGAAATGAATACACGTGGCAACAGTAACGTCATTATGTCAGTAAGTTAGCGCAGAGGCCAAGTTATTAAGGATTTTGGTTGTTGTATAACTGACACAGCTACAGCAGTATTCCTTGTCTTAAAAGTAAAACTCACACAAATTCTATCTTTTGAACACCAAACACCGACATTACTGACACATGAGTATCAGCATCTCATTAACACTGCAATGTAATCCAATTTTGTGCTGTCTATCTGTGTGCTTGGTATGATCTAAACATCATACATTTTTCAGGTCATGGCTAGATACTGCCAATAAACACTGCTTGCGTGTCTTGCTGTAGTGTTCTAATGGCAATCAGCTTTACTTTATTATATAATGCTGTGTGTAGGCAAGGGGGCACTCACTTCATGGCTTCACCTACATAACAGGAAACATAGCAGCAAACCCATAGGCTACAACAAACATTAGTGTACAGCTGATGGCTTTCTGAAGAGATGGTTCATAGTAAGCAATTTGCTTCCACACCAGTAGGCAGAGGCTAGGCTGTGCCCTATTCATCAGAGCTGTGCTACCCATGATTATTTGCTACACTCGTGAGCATGCAAAAAAGGCTACGAACGAGGCCTTCACTATTCATAATTATTGTAACATATGTGTTAACCTTTTATCATCTGCACGGTCATCATTATCACCAAAAAACAAAAACAAAAAAAAACAAAAACACAGGAAGGTCACATAGGCTGCAGTTGCCTGGTAACACAGGGACAATGATAGAGGAATACAGAGCTGAGGGTTTCCTCCCCCACAATCCCTGCTTCTGTGTAAATGGTGGAAAAATTAAAGGTTACAGTGTAACAGTGAGGAAATGAACTTGGGAAGGTTTGCAGCTGCATAGGATGCACTGATGTAATACAGCCAACCTGTGCTTTGGAAGGCAGATCTAAAGACTCTGAGATTAGAAAGATACAAGATGCTTATCTAATATTTCCAACAGACAAACACACACAAGCACATTGTTTACAGTACAATGCAAACAGGAGATTAACGGGGGAGTACAGAAAACCAGGGAAACACTGCTGGGTGTCTGCATATTGTTCTTGTTTGTACTGGACCCTGTTTCATGACAACAATCTAAACAGTTCTCTAACAGTGTATTTACAAAGGCTCAAACGTTTGACATGTGCTATAACAGAATTTAAGAGGTTCGTAACATTAAGTAGGCCCAACAGTCACCTGATTTCACTTTTGTGGCTTATATAAATCCAGACTTTTCACATGAGTGCCTTGAAATCAAACGCAAAATCAAAAGCTCCAAATTCACTGTACCGATGAAATCTGTTTCACCAGGTCAGCATCAACTTCCCTACACACTAGTGTTAGTTGAATTTTCTAGCCTTTATGTTTTGCTCAAAGACACAGAGACATCTATTTGTAGATATTGGCAAAAAATTTACATTAAAAGTACAATATACAGTTGGTGCCAACCACATTCATGTTTGCACTGTTTATATATACTGTATATATATCTTTGTGCACCAATGGCTTGTTTATCTCAGCAACCTTAAAGGCCAGCAATTTGAGTAATTATTAAGCTGAACCATGACCCATTCTGAAAACAAATTACAGCACGCTGAGACAAGTAATAAAAGATATCAGAGAATTCTTTTAAACACAACTGATAAAATACCACTCATGGGAAATAAATTTACTCTTAGAGACCAATTACTTATAATTACTTCAAAAAGACATTCTTGTGAATCTGCAAGTACAAGCAGAGGTATAAACTGACAACACCAAGAGCTCTTAACAAACCATAGATAACAGTATAGGAGTGAGTTTGGTTGAGGTCTGTCTAATCATTTGCTTTTAAAAGATGCAGTAGTTAGTCATACCTGATAGCTAAAAAGGTCAGGATGAACCTCTTGAGGCAAGTAATTATAAAAAGTGGCGATGGTGCTTAAGTCACACCCCTTATTTAGGTGACAGAGGTTTGCCTTTCCCGTCGGCTGGCAGTCAACATGTTTTCAGATAATAGTCAATAACTAACTGTGCCAACAGTACAGTTAGTTATTGACTATTGGTAATTACCAGAAAATAGGACCTGAAGTTGGACTCATGACGTCATGATTAAAACGCAGGAGTAGATCAATAGTGGTGAGTCCCCTAAGGTAACACATTACTATCTCCTTTCCAGATCATCCACTCCAACGATCTAGAGAAGAGATTTCTCAGCGTTCTATCACCCATAGTGCATGTTAATATCAGACGGTTCACAACGTAAACGGTTGCGTTGCACGTGGTAAACCTACACCGGAAGAGCGTTAGACCTGAAACATTTCATCTGTTGACGTTTGTTGACAAAGCCTTGTAACAAACAAGACACAGATGTTTGAACTGGCTGTGTGTTTTTACAGCAATTTTCGGACCTTTTCTTTTCTACAGTGTTGAGTTGACATAAATTAATTTGCTGACTGGTAAGGTAACTAGTTCCACCACGCAGACAAGTCATTCATAATACCGTGTGCGCGTGAGTGTGAGCGAGAGCTAGCCAAACCAACTTGATGTTATGGTGACATTCGCCAATGTGGCTGCTGACTGGCATGGTTCCGTGAATGAAACAGGACGATACTTTATGCCCAGCGGCAGTTGATAACATTTAACTGACAAACTGTCACACCAAACAAAGAAATAGCGAAGAAGTTGACCCGAACAAGCGTGCTACCTCGCTAACCACATGACTCAATCATACTCAGCCGGGTAACTTAGCCGAGCCGACATTCAACCTCATACTGGGCAAAACCCGCGCTGTCCATTTACGATTTGATATGCGTTCAACGTCTAAATGAATACATTTCTTCGTCCGTTAAAGAATATAAATATCCTTACCTGCTTAACACCCCATCAAGCGCCAAAGCTGCATCACTTGACATTGCAACGGACCGCCCATTCTCCTTGAAAAAAAAGCTGAGCGATGCTGCGTTCAAGTACTCATTAAGCTTGGCCATTTGGACTTTTCCAGCTTAAAACGACGTTTGTCAAGAGCAATTATGTAAATATCGTAGCTTCCTCATAAATTCCCATCTCTCACTACGTGTTACAATGGTGGATTTTAGTCGCAATGCCGTGACTGATCTTCTTTGTATGAATACCCGCTCATACGCTACATGACATTACATCAGTATATTCAATTAGTTTTGTTTTTTTGGACATAATGTTTTATGTCAGTATCTGTCGTGCTTCCTAAAACCCTTATCATGATTTCCGGAAATTTTGAACGCAGCATATAACACGTGCGTCCTGAACTGTAACTGATTCTTACAAACAGGTTAGTATTGACTCGTGAGATCTGGATAGATATTCACCAATTATTTCACCTTCGACCCCGGAATCATTAATGCCCAAATGTCCTCACGGGCGCATATGGTATCGGTAGGAAAAACGCAAAGTCAAGTTTTACCGATCACGCCGAAGCGTGCATATAAAGGGAAAAGACACATCATTGTAATTACATCCCGGCTTTGCCAGTGCCTAGATTGGATTTAATTAGGCGTGTGTTAAATCTAACACTCATACTCGGCACATAGGAGCCTTACCTGTTAATTAGACCAAAGATCACGTCTAAGCACATTTTGGTCCGTATGTCCTCCACTGCATCGATCCAGCCAACAAAACCATATTTACTGAAAGTCTCCAGCGACAAACCTATTTCCCGACCCCATCCTGCATTTGTGCCTGCGTAGATTTCCACAAACGCGCAGCTGCAATGATGTCCATGTCATCTCCCCTCCTCCAGCGAGCTGGTGACTCATGTGTCTCGTTGAATTAGTAGTGACACGCAGAGAACCCCCACAGGAATAGAAAATACACCTAACAGTACTGACTGATATAATTTAGAATGCCACTGTGTTCATTACATTCATTCAAAGAAAAAAAATCCCTGGTTGGTGCCCAAACAGAAAATTTCCCTGCCACCACGCAAAAACCAAAAACATGGAAGATTTGAGCACATTCGATGGCCCCCATTGGAAAAACACATCAGGCAAGGCATTGTTGGTCCTTAGAAAATTAAGCAAAAATAACATTGTACTGTAAAATATTTAATCAAAGAATCCACATTATGTATTTTACAGCCTTTACAGCTTTGATACTGAAAACTACTGAAACGAGTAAATGAATCTGCTTTTTCATTCATGACTCACTTACTGTCGTATTTGTAGCAATGACAGATACAACCCTCTGAAAACCAGAGGAATATTAATAACCAAGCAATTGATTCCAAAATTCATTCCCAATTTTAACATTAAATATTTTTCTACCCATATACTGCTCAATTTTACAAAAGAACATGAATGCTGTGGTCTATGGTAAGGGGCACTACACGGTATTTCACACGGGAACTAACCAAAAACAGTATGTGAAAGGCCAGTGTCCTGCAGCAAAGCTTTTAGGACCTCCTGGTGCCTTCCAGTGTCTTTTTGACCAGATGAATAGTTGTACAAATAAGTGAAATGACACATAACTCTGTGTGAAACCCTACTGTAATGTGCCAAAGAACCAGATATGAATGTGTTTGTCATCATTTACATTTGCACCTTCAGAAATGAAGCAACCAAAAGGTTGCTGCAGTGTCCATCTTGAGTGTATTTTCCCTCAGTTCAGTTGTCTGATGATAGAGTTAATGTCTGCACCCCTATATCCAGGGTTTCCAAGGTCCTTCAGGAGCCCAGCCTTATCCCTTGCAGCGTGACGAGCTACTGATAACTTGAAAGGCAACAGGAAATTGTTGGCAGGTCGGAAGTTTTTACCAACGGTGTAAATCTCGTGAATAAGGTCTTCCAAACAGATGATGCCATGTTTACCTGGCGAAAGAAGAGGAAAGGGAGTTATGGAGAGATAATACACAAAAGATTTGTCTCTTACACGTGAGGCAACATAGGATCCATTCAATACAAAACAGTGACATCTGGTGGTCGGTGGACTTTGTAGCAGCTATTTATACTTCAAATCACCGGCTTTGATGTCTCAAATACGGCCCACAATTGACCCACAATATCATGACCCAGATGGCAACAGTAATAAAAAAGAACTTTCTCTGTATCTATTTATGACAAAAGCATAACTACACTAAGGGAAATAATTTATACTAAAATAACCTAGCTCCATCCCATTGCACTGTAGAATTTTCTTATTCTACAAAAAACATGGACCCGTCCTCAAAATTGCTCCAACAGGGTTCAGATTAATTTTTTATGCTGGAACCCTTATCTATTTTCTGTAATGCAGCAGGGTAGGTTTATGTTTTTGTATATGATATGAAAGGAAAATATTGGCTATTTAAAAAAGAGGGTAAAAATGGGCAGGCCTTGTTAATTAACAGAATACTTTTTCTCATAAAACCTTTAAGTATTTTACAAGTATCCCTGTATAGGCAATTAAAGGGTAATTCGAAAGAAATTTTCATGTTCTTGCCTTTTTTTTTTTAGCTGTCACTTGCCCAATAGAACCACTTAGACATGCTGAATAGTTGCTTAACAGCTACAGAACAACCATTGCATTAATTGCTCAATTAGTCAATTACCAAAATAATCATTGGTTTTTATTCTATACTTCAATACATTATGGCATTATATTGTTTTCATAATTTGCCACACTTATGGGTGACTCACCCATGTGCTGCTCAATGAACATGTTGTCTGTTAGAGGAACTCGCCGCCTGCCGATTTTGGTCTGCCCTCTCTTCAGGATGAGCTCACGAACAGACTTCAAATTAGGAAATCTGTTGGGAAGGAATTTAAAGGTTATTTGTGCTACATATGAAATGTTTGTGGATACAAACTCGTTGTAGTGTCAGTCAGCAGTTACTCACCCCCAGGCAACATAGGGCTCCACCACCTTCATCATGGACATAGAGGTCTTGTTGATTTTGACAAATGCCCCACTGAAGATCTTCCTCAGCCTCAACATGTGGATCACCTTCATCACTTTTGGACTAACACCTTTGATCCTAACAGGAGAGGAGGAGGATCATCAAGGCTTACAAAACCAGAATGAGGTTTTCACCTGGCGCAGAAACTGACTCCTCTAGCAAAAGACATCCTAAACTCAATAATGCATAGATTTTGCCTTGTAGGGTGCTCTCAGGAACAAGAAAGTTGTGAGCAGTCACAAATCCAAATCCTGTTTTTTACCCGTGGTACAGTTAAAGCACTTACTCTCTGATACGAACAGCAAAGGCTAGCTTGTTCTTAGCAGGAGGTAGAGGGGCAGCTGGCCTGTGCTGAGCTCTCTGGATACGGGTTTCATCGCGATGCTTCTTGTTGCTGTCTTTCAAGAAGTCTTCCAACCGCTTGAACTTCAATGGTTTGCCCTTTCCTACCTAAAACAGAAAAAACATGGTGCGACTGGTAATACGGCATCTACTCTGGTCTGAATATAACTTATTAATTCATCAAGTTTTCGTAAGGCCACAATAAGCTGGCTAAATGCCCTTCCAATCACACCAAAAATGCTTTTCAGCAGCCTCTCTGAAAAAGAGTTTTTAAGAGATACTCTCAAGGATGAATAAATCTGAAGACTCATGTTCTAGTCTTGATGAGAATAGTGGGATTCAAAAATGTTGACTGACATTTGATCCCATCATGGGATACTGGATTTGACAAAAACAAACAAGATACAAATTTACATTTTGTCTTAAATTCCATTATGGGAGTTGAAAATACTTCTGTGTCTTTGCAGGAGAGACACGCATATTCACAATTGCTGTTGTGCAGAACAACCCTCCGAGAAACTGATTTTGGAATCCAACTGGACAAACCATGTGCATGGTGGGCCAATTTTTTTGCACCAGTGGTGATTCCCTACCAATCTTGTGAAAATTTTAGAAGGTCAAAGGATCCCCTCAACTCCATTTTACCGCAGATTCTTATTAAAGAAATTTGGACATTTTGCCATTTTTGTGTGGACGATAAATTTTTCTAACATGGTGTGAAAACGATAGTGGAGGGAAAACATTGACAATACAACAGTGTCAAATTTATCTGGCCTAGTATGGATATAACATACGTTTCCCAGTTAGTCGTTCTGCCAGGCTTGTGCCCAACAATTCTACGCCATTGCAGATAGTAGGTAGGCTCCATAAGGTCAGATAAGGAGGAGGGGAAAAAATTCAATGATCAACGTTTCTCTATCTGCCAAAATGTGTAACTCCATCTGTATGACTGCACAATATAAAAGAAAACAGTGACTGAAAATATGCATTCATTCAATCGTTTCTGGGAAAATACTGTGTTTATATTGCTTCCTACTTACACTATAAGTCTTGAGTATCAATTCTAATAGTTAACAATATACAGGGAGTAATATTCAAGTTGAATGCTTTTTCTGAACATTCATGTTTTCTATCTTTTGGAACCTTTTATGTAGATGCTTTAAGATATGAATAAACTCTTACAAAAACTCACCTTTCTCTTTTCAAGGAGGGCAAGCTTGGCTTGTGTGGCTTTGATAGCCTGGTATGTTTTCCTCTTTTTCAAAAGATACTCAGGAACCAATTTGATCACCTTTTTTGGCCTGTCAACATGAACAAATCAAAACTCAGTGGGGAAATCAACAAGACAAGAGGGAGAATTAGTGGTGTTACTCCGTATTGATTTTAAATAACACGGGTAAGAATCCGCTTTACTTTTAGTGGCAGACAAACAAGTTGTTCATGTCTGAGCAAACCTGTGAGCTACCACCGACCCACTATCTAACATTACTCCAGTTACTTTTGGCAATTACTTTGCTAACAGGCTAAAACATCGAGTTTACATTAATCTTTTATAGTTAACGGTGTAAATTCACAATGACAAACATTGACTTATCCCATATCACAGTCTCAAGGCTCAGTCATATGCACAGTGCCACCCATATGGAAGTGACTTCGTAAAAGCAACATTCTCTACTTTCAGCTTTCAAGATAAAGCTGTAAACTAGAACGATGAACTATCGCGTTTTAGCTAAGCACTGGCCGATACACATGTATTAACAGAAACAGCGGATGGACGTGGATAAAAATGAAAAACAAACACATACTCTTCTTCTGCCATCGTGAAGCGTGAGAGCCGTCGCTTGAAGATGACGTCACTATACCCTTCTCGTTGTTTTTCTTCTTCTTCCGTTTAACGGCGGGTTACAATCAACGTGCAACGGCCATACTGCCACGTGTGTCGGGGTTTCATTGTTAGAAATGTCATAAATTCTAGTAATTAATCCTGTATTCTTTAAACACGTAACTTATTTTTTGTCACATATCTCTAATGACACCTTAAACTTAATTTCCTTCAAATGTTCCTTTTGTTTAAGTAAACTTTATTCATAACTATGTAAATAACAATACAAATAACGATTGTTCGTTTTAGTTTATCCTGGATGTCCTAATGTCGAATTAATGACATCCTCTCTTTTGTATGTACCACTGAATGTTGCATAGTTTTGGATCTGATCTCGGGAGTAATGTCCCTTAAATTAATCTCTTCCTGATAGAACGTCTATAAATAGTGGGACCACAGAAGACACCTGACTGACCACATCTTTATCTCCATCAAGGAGTGAATCATACAATTGAGAAAGAAACAAAATTAAGGGTGGAATTACCTTAGCCAGGCGATGATCAAATTTGTGCAGTTACAAAGACCACTAAAATGTAATAAATCCGTTAGATTAATAATGCAGGCAATGAATTTAGTGTGGTCTTATCTTCTCATGGGCAATCTCTTTGTAATAATTAGTGCCATCTTTCCATTCAGGCTCTTGGGGGAATTGAGGCCAACATGTTACATTAATGAGCCTATAAATAATGTGTCATATCTAAATAAACAATGTGAATACACAGCATGACGATGATGCCTGGCAAAGGTGCAGCCGAGCCGAGAAACCACCTGGATTAACAATAATTATAACAACATTAGTATTATATTATATTGTATTATATGATATTGAATTTAATTGTTCTGAATGTATTAAATTTATATCATAATCAAATACTACATAATACAAACGCTACAAAGATAGGCAAGAAATTTTAGTTTTGAAAATACTAATTTAGAATGTTGTGTGCTTTTTTGTGTTGTTGAAGAGGGAGAAAGGTACTTTATTGATCCCTGTAGGGAAATTATTTCTCTGCATTTAACCCATCCTAACTATGAGCAGCAGCTGGCAGCACACACATGCACATGCACCCAAACTCCACACAGAAAGGATCACAGTCTGCCCTGCTGAACCCATGACCTTTTTGCTTTGAGGTCACAGTACTCACCGCTAAGTATATTTTTAATCTTTATTGTTTATTTGGTCTTCACTGTATATTTTCAGTCTTTAATGTATATTTTTAGTCTTATTGTATATTTTTAGTCTTATTGTATATTTTTAGTCTTATTGTATATTTTTAGTCTTATTGTATATTTTTAATCTTTATTGTATATTTTTAGTCTTAATTGTGTTTACTTCTGCATTTATTCTATTCCATGTGATTGGATTTTATGTTTCCTTGATGCTGCTGTAACACAGGAATTTCCCAGTTTGGGATCAATAAAGTAAATCTTATCTTATCTTATCTTAAGCCACCATGATGCCCATGTCGTACACAGATAGTGCATCATTTTGCACAATTTGAATAACTGATCAGGGCAGGTTATGGTGCACATTACATCGCTTCCCTTTTTAAGGGTAAAAACATGCTTTTGATTTGGACTATTGATTAAAAAGCAAACATAATAAATAAATATATAGGAATATGTGTGTGAGTGTGTGTGTGGAGCTAAGAGGCTGTTATAAATCAGACATGCTCTGAATATGCCAAGTAAATGGGCCAGTTTGAGATGAGTATGCAAACGGCCTGGGATCATATTACATTTCCTTTGGAAGACCAGGGAGCTGCCCCGACTAAACAGCCAATTTGTTACCATGGTGACACACACCTACAGTGCCCTGGAAGCATCATTCATCCTGCATGCTATGCACAGATATATGAGAAAAGCCAGTTAGAGATTGCAATCTTTGCTGCACAAAAACTGAGATAAATTTGCTCTTGAATTAATAGAGATAAATTATTCAACGAAGGTCAGCGCAGGTCTCATTATGCAGCACAATAGTCACTTTCATCAGACATCAAAGAGAAGCTGTGTGGCCACTGCTGCGAGTGAGTTTGCATCTGCTGTGTTAATGCAGTATCCAAACAGTCAGGTTAAGATCTGAGAGAGTGATAGAGAGATGCAGAGAGTGAGAGAGAGGGGGAATGGGAGAGAGAGAGCTAAATAAATTGTAGTGAGAGAGAGAGAGAAACCATGGTTTTAACAAAAATAGATTTTAGAGTCCCTTTGAAGTTGGGAGCTGTGGAGCTGTGAAAGTATAAAATAGCTCAGTATTTTCACAGCCACTCTCTCTCTCTCTCTCTCTCTCTCTCTCAACAACTTTTTGATGCATGAACACAACTCTTAAAACCATACCAAAAATTATTCTCTAAACAAATATGGCAATCTTTAGACAGTGTATTGCTACACATTATCTTTAGACTGCAGTTAAAACCGAAAGACCCACAACCAGCCTGACAACCAGCCACCCTAGAGACCTCGAGGTTCATTAAACTCTCCAGTCCCAAATTGTTGGATGAACTGAAGAACAAACCGATGACTTTTCTGTTCTTGGAGCCAGCACTCTTGCCTACAAAACAAAGTTTGTCCTGAGGGTAGTCGTGTAAGAAAAGTGATTAAGGTCATTAAAATCCAAAGGTTTTGCAGCCTTAGGGGGAATGATTGTGCTGCTGCAAATCTAATGGCAGTCTGCCAATGAGATGCCTCTGTTTGACATTTTGGCCTGAAGGTGGCAGAAGAGGAGAGCTCACGTCCACAAGAGAAAAACGATGCTCATGAACATTACTGTAACGCGCTGAATAAACTGTGTAAGTGTGTATGTTCATGCAGGGTAGTGAGTTTGAGGGAATTAATATATAATGCTCCTCCTGATCTACAACAGGTACAGGCGGAGAAAACCATCGATCGTGAGGAATATTCTGGAGAAGCCATCTCATGCCCATAGAGTCTCCTCAAGATTCACAG
>OMNV01009399.1:0-59309 GCA_900303265.1 Brotula barbata
TGTCAGGTTACAGATGCAAATACCAATTTAGAATTATCTTTCAACTCATCCCACACAGGAACACAGGGACACAAACACACACAGACACACACACACACAGGTGAAATGTTTTTGTGATTCTGTGTTAACTTCCATGAGCCAACATCTTCACCTCTGCTACTGAGTTTGAGCTTTTGGCTGTACGGTTAGATGATGAGAACCTGGCCTGAAAAGAGGGAAATACGTTTTTGAGTTTGGATGCAGCTCTCTTAGACCTTAGACCTGTAAATTGGTCCTATGGTTACATGAACATTTCCGGTAGCAAAGCTGACTGAAGGTCATTTGTGCTGACTTTCAATGTGAGCAAGCAAATTGTTTTGTTTTTTTCTGCATATCCCCCATATGACTATTGTGAACTTTATCTACTATACACTCTGTCTCTGAACAGGAAATAATAGTGAAAATATGCTAAATCAAGGGCCCAGGTGTAGCAAGAGAACGGGAAAAATATATTGGAGGTGATGGACAGAGAGAGGTGAACCTCTGTGGAGGTCTGTTTATGTTTACACTGATTTGTACAAATGCCCCACATACTTCAGAAGCACAACCATTGATACCACAATCACAAACACATACACAAACACCACAAACTTCCCGCCTACAGTCATTTCAGTCAGTCTTTTACTGACAATGACTGTGCCACTTTTGAGAAAAGTGCGTGGGTGTATTGACTGGAAACAAGTAGCAGTGACCTGTCGACCTGAACTGCTGATTCCACTGTTATGGCTGCCTTAGCCTTCATCCTGCTCAGATCAATGAGCAACAACCGGCATGATAATTATGAATCAGTACAACCACGTTGGCAAGAGAAAGAAAATATCTTCCTTTATGTTTCCTTTTGTTCAACTCCAGGATGTGTGGGGTTTCATGTTGAGATAGCTCTTACAGGCAATAGAGCAACTTGACAGTAACCGTTAACTTTCCCTTTATTCCCAGTTTAAACTTTCGGTCCTGCTCTCCAATTTTACTCATCTATTATGTTATATTTTGATAAAGTACGATAAAGGGTTCCGTGTGTGTCTATCCACGTGTGAAACAGCTGATCAGATTGGCTTGAAATTTCAACAGTAGAAGGAAAACATCCACGGCTCTGCTCTCCTTGGAGACGATCCCTTGTTTGTGGTTTTGTTGTGCCATCAGCCGTTAATGCGCAACTGTATGCAATTAATCAATTATTTCTAATGCCAAAACAAAATGTTTACATCGCTTAATGTGTGTTTTTTTTTGATGAAGAAAAAAAATCACACTTTTTTTATGGCTGCACTTGCCCTGAGGTGACGTCTTTTTTTTTAGTTTTTCCCACTTTTGAAAAGCCTCTCAAACAAACATTTCATACGTAAAGTTTCACTTGTAAATTGTTGATGGCTGCTTTACTCTCCCTCGTCAGTTGTGAACCACAGCAGTGACAACAAGCCTGCGCTGAGTCTGTCGTGAATCCGTTCTTCCCAGACATGCAGGCTATGATTTTACAGTCAAAAGTGCAGCGGGTACCAGGAACACGTAATAAATGGACTCCTCGCTATTTTATTGATTGATGCTCTGTTGATGCTCGGCATCTGGGATGGAAGCTGTAAACTGTTAACATGGGTGCCGACTGAAAAGAGTCGCTGTGAAACGGGGGTAACGTAGCTGCATTGGGTTTGAACGTGGGTCACTCCCCTTTCTGAGATGTGCTGAGATTGATTGAGACGTAACAGCACACTGAGGGCTCTGACATGAACTCCTTTCAGTACCAGCTGTTTCTGAAAGGTCCTGCATGCAATAAAATCCCCAGTACTCAAAATAGCAAAACGAAAGTTGCCGGCACTGTGCGACCACGTTGCCACTCATAACGTGCTGCTATTAAATACACTTACCTCGAACAAAAACGGTAAAATATTGATAATAGATTCATACTATGTGCCTTTGCAGTGCAGCTACCACTGTTGTGAAAAATATTGATTATGTTATGGCCTCCATCAGGGTGAAGATGGCAGTGTGGATCCAGGCCCAGCAGCTGCAGGGCGACGCTCTGCACCAGATGCAGTCCCTGTACGGTCAGCACTTCCCCATTGAGGTGCGACACTATTTGTCCCAGTGGATCGAAGGCCAGCTCTGGTGAGATGCTCTGCAGCGCAAGTGTAATGCATGCAAAACCTCCGCTCTTTTGTTTGGCGTGACGATGCCCTTGAGATTAACTGTATGTACGTGCCTGCGTATTGTCAGGGATGCCATAGACCTGGAGAACCCGCAGGAGGAATTCAAGGCCAAGCGCCTCCTGGACAGTCTGATTCAGGAGCTGCAGAACAAGGCGGAGCACCAGGTGGGAGAGGACGGCTTCTTACTGAAAATCAAACTGGGACACTACGCCAGCCAGCTCAAGGTGAGGCAGTCTGTCGTGATGCGGGAAGACTCCACGCACAGGGACAACAGGGATCCGTACTGGAGAATGTACCTTATAAGATTCAGCTGTTTTAATTGCTTGCTGAGAGCAAGTATTGTGCGAAAATGACCCTTTAAAACCAAAAATACCATAGCATGGAGCGTTTGATGTTTTAACAAAGTAAATAGAGATTGAAACTACAAAGCGCTGGCTCCCTGAGTGCCTCGATTCCACCTGCTCAGGCGTTATAGTTTATATGATAAGCAAACAGAGGGAGGGGGTACGACTACCGCTGGATTCCAGCTGAAGTTCTCAAACAAAGCCCATTGTGTGCAAAATGTTTAGGAACAGGCTGTATCCACCATAAGAACGGCCCAGGCGAGGAACTTGGTTTCCAGCCAGCAGGGCTATTTATGATAGAGCCCCCACCCTCACTGAGCTGTTCTTCTGTTTGTCCTCTCCGGTCTCTTAAGCCAGGCCCTGGAAGAAATGTCCAGCTGCGCAAAATCGCAGCCCAATACCCCCTTATCTGTACATGTTGTGTGTGTGTGTGTGTGTGTGTGTGTGTGTGAGAAGATACAAATCTGATTACATATGTGTGATACTCTAAACGTGATGTGTGTGTGTATGTGCATTGGGGTGTGTGTGTGAGAAGACTGTACTGAGTTTGGTACAGACACAGCCAGTCCAAACTACTAAAAGGAAAAAAAATACACTGCGTATATTGCAAACGTGGCCATAAAAAAAAAAATTCACTCCTATGTTCAACAAGGCATTTTTTTGTAGTCTAGAAGATAATAAATAAGTAAATAAATGTTATATTTGTATAGCATTTTTCAGACATTGAATGTAGCCCAGTGTAGCAAGTGCTTTTAGAGAATAAAGTTGTGGTTTTGAAACAAAATGAAAGCTCTAAACAGAAAGACATTCCATGAATAAAGATTTGAAACATACGAGTCAAAATGAAATGAAAGTGAAAATTAAAGAACATCTCCAAAATGGTACCTCAAGTCAAAAAAGAAAAACAATCTAGAAATTTCTAGAAAATAAAAATGTCTCCACCCAAAAAATGACAGATCACCATTTTGTGAGAAATTTTGCAAAAAAGAGATAACAGTAATCTGGAAAGTTCCTTTTTTTGTTCTTCTGTTTGTATGTTCATAAAAACAAAACAGTCCAGCTACTTTAATGCAACCACATTCTCTCATTAAATGGGCTGATAACAGCAATGTTACCAGCACTGATGCTGTAATTTGTTATACTGGAAGGAATACAATGACTGTAACATATTACCACTCAACGTGGTTGTGTGCTTGGGTATGAGTGTATGGTAATGAGTCATGTCTTTGTATGAAGTGCTCACTGCCTCAGAGATGGCTCTCATTAGACCCCGCTAATGGGTTTTAGTGTGTCTCCAGCTTTGACTTCAGTACTTAGCGAGCTTCCTTGATGTGGCTAAATTGGTCCGTGCTGTGTGCAGCGGATGCTTGGCTCCTCAGCGGCTAACAGGCTTAAACACAGCACATGTGGTGCTTGTCTTTCAGAGCACGTATGACCGCTGTCCTCTGGAGCTGGTCCGATGCATCAAACACATCCTCTACACGGAGCAGAGGCTTGTCAGAGAAGCTACACATGTGAGTGGAGTGCTTGGATGAGTGTGGAGTAAGACCCATACACACTCGGACACCTGATGCACATATTTACTCGTCTGTCTCAGACGCGCATCCAACCTGACGTACACACACACACACACACACACACACACACACACACGGGCACACATAGATAAACATAAACACCTGTGGCTTCTTTGCGCGTCGTTCATGTCACAGCTTTTATAATACCAGCAATCGCAGCAGAGACATGCAAACACAAACAGCAAATCAAAGATAATGGTGAACCCCTCAGATATGCAGTACAATACACATACCATGGACATTGGGTAATGATGTAGGCTGGCTGTGATCCCATTTTCTCCATTTATCCCGCGGACAACACAGCTTCTGTTTGTCTGTCCCTCATTGCCAATGTGCTTCTCTTCCAGGCTTACACTGTGCTGTAACGTAACCTTGTAAAAACAGTTCTTTCCCATAACTCAGCAGCGACACAGCAGTAAGCCAGGAAGTCAAAAATGGAAGTCATATATAAATATATATTTATATATAATATTTCATAGTTGATAACAGGCAGTGAGTTATAAAACCAGCAGTGCGGAAAACATTGGACGATCCGCCAACTCCTGGGAATGATTGATTTCCAGTCCCAACATGCCGTTTCTCTTAGTGGAATGCATATTTGGACTGAATGAATTCTATCATGTGTATTTGCAGCCTGCAGTCAACATAGTGCTCATGCTCAGAGCTATCTTGCTGCTATCGTGCACAGATTTTACTGTCCTGTAGCCTAACGCAGAATGGTCAGTGTTTATTGTAAAGCTCGGTCTCATATCTGTGCTCCATCCCCCACACAGCGTGATAAGTTTCATCCAGTGGTTATCCGTTTCCCATAATAACAACCATAAACAATCAGGGGGACAGAAAATAAATGTGCCACACAAGATCTGATGGAAAACCAGCCTCACTCATCTCTTTTACTAAACTCCCCTCTTCCTCTTCTCCTCACTCTTTGTAATTGACAGTCGAGCTCTCCGGTGGGCGGGGTGATGGACAGCATGTCTCAGAAATACCAGCAGATCAACCAAGCTTTTGAGGAGCTTCGTCTGTTGACCCAAGATACGGAAAACGACTTGCGGAAGCTCCAGCACAACCAGGAATATTTCATCATTCAGTACCAGGAGAGCCTCCGTATTCAGGGTGAGACCCTTTCATCCACTGACCGCAATACTGAAACACTCCACAGAGGCACAAGACAAGGATGTCCACTGTCTCCAATACGTCAATATGACAGTATCACTGGCATCACAACACTCAATACAACCCACAAAATTAGCATCCACGCAGATGATATATTGTTATTCCTTCAGAATCCAACCTAATCAATCTGTGGTATATACAATTAGGCCATAAACTGGAGCAAAGCAACATGGAGGATGTAGCCAGATTGCAATCTTACGCCAGTTGCATTGTAATCGGGTTGATCAATCATACAACAAAACTCTCTCGTTGATTTTGACCGTTACCTCTTGGATTGCCTTTAAATGTTCTGTGTAGCGTGGTGATGTTTACCTGCACCACGCTGTATGTACTGAACATCCTTCTTCAAGCAGGTTTACAAGCTAGATGTTGCCACAATAAAGGCAGTTTGTTTACTCTAACTTACCTGCCTGTATTTGTCCTCACTAGCTTCTACAACCCGGCAACCTCTGCATATAATTGGCCTCATTCAGAGAACCCATCTAGCGTCAAATGGGCCTGCATAATGCTGGAGGAGGCTGTGCAGAGTAAATGGAGATAATGTACTGTATGTGGGGGATGTTCATTTACTGACCTGCCCCCTTCCTTCTCTGTTTACCTCCCTCTCTCTCTTCCCTCTGTCTCTAACTCATCTCGCTACACCTCCCCCCCTTGGTACCACACCAACGTCACCCCTCCCCATCCCAGCTCAGCTGACCAGCCTGACCACGCTGCCCCCTGCTGACCGACAGCTACGGGAGCCTGCCCTCCTTAGCAAGAGAGCCACCGTGGAGGCATGGCTGACCAGAGAGGCCAACACACTACAGAAATACAGATTGGTAGGACATTAAAGCGCTTAATACCCGAAGGGAAAACTTTCGCAGTTCCCAGTCATTCTGAGTTGTGTATTTGTCTTGCGTGTGTGTTTAGGACCTTGCAGAGAAGCACCAGAAAACGCTGCAGCTGTTGAGGAAGCTGCAGACCATCATTCTGGATGATGAGCTGATCCAGTGGAAGAGACGGCAACAGCTGTCTGGCAACGGGGGCCCGCCGGAGGGAGGCCTGGACATCCAGCAGTCCTGGTGAGTCCTCTTCCACCTCCCACCAGGATCACAGTGACTATACTCTCTCACAAAGCAGAGGCCAGAGGTTTACAAGCCTTCAATTGGCTCCCGCGGGGTTTATTTTCAACGTTTATTGTGTTCTAATAAGACAGAGAGACAAACAGACATACTTGGAACAGTCAGAGCTGTCTGGCTTTTAATCTCACAAAACCTCTGAGGTCTTACTCTAAGACAGGCTTTGTTCTCTCAATGCTTATTTTGGAACAAAAGGCCATCACCCATCCAATCTGGATTTTGATGCAATGAAACATCCTTTTAGGTTAGTTTATGTGGCGTACATTCTCACTCAATATTCAATGCTTTTCTTCTCTTTGTGTCTGTGTGTGTGTGTGTGTGTGTGTGTGTGTGTCAGGTGTGAGAAGCTGGCAGAGACTACTTGGCAAAACAGACAACAGATCCGAAGGGCAGAACACCTGAGACAACAGCTGCCAATCCCTGGCCCTATTGAAGATCTCCTGAATGAACTCAACAGTACTATCACAGACATCATCTCAGATTTGGTTACAAGGTGTGTATGCTTGTGTGTGTGTATGTGTGTGTTCACAAGAATAACTGTGAGGAGACCTTCTTGAGGGGATAAATTGGATAGCGAGGACATTGTGAGGATATTGAACAGAGGGCTTTTACACCTCACATTAAATGGGATCTCTCTATCTGGGAATGTTTGTCCTTGCTCCATGCAAGCTTCATCCTTCTTTTATGAAAAATAAGTAATAATGCTATCCTATCTGGTCAATCACTCTCATATGTGGTCAGCCTTGCTATTATTAAGGGAGACACTCCATAAGGCAATTGAGTTCATTGGTTCATTGTATCTGTAGTGTAATGCTGCAGTATGTGATCTCAGATACACTACGTATGTTCATATATGCTACATCTAGTTAGGGCCGTTTTGCTAACAAAGCCTGCTTACACAACCCTGGTTGTTATTGTTGTGGTCAACAGAGCGAGAGATGTCACCTATTATCAATATTAAATTACTCTTCTAGTGACATCATATGGTTGAACTACTGTTTATGAATGGAGTAAATGTGTGGGGGTCGGGCATTTAAAGTCTATGAACATTAAAGGCCTTATTCAAGCGATCTATGCGCAAAGTCTGGCACACGGCTGTGCCCTGCGCTATGGGGCGTGGCCAAGTCCATTTTGCTATACAAGCGACAGGTTAAGGTCCTAATTAGTCATGGGCGTGTTTTGGGACAAACGTAATTTTAACCATTCAGAGCGTCGCCGGACATTCCCTTTAACAACCAATTGCTCCTGGACGTGGTTCATTGCTGTTTAAATGGTGGAGCTCCAGACAAAGAAATTCTTGGCTCGACAGGCGAGACAGATTTGAAGCAGTTGTGTGAATGCTTTCCCTTGCAGAATGTAAAGTTAAAGCAGTATAAACATGAGGTACTTTATCCACCATTGCTGAAAGGAGGCTGAAAGCATTCTCATGTCATATATCATCACATAGCTTTGGTTGCCTCAGACGTTACTTTGACCTCCAATCACTAATTACAGAGATCTTTACAAGGAAGCCAAGTACAAACTGAAGACAGGAGTCAGAGCAGCCAACCGCAAATTCTCTGAGAAGCTGAAAACCAGTTTACAGTCAACAGCTCCTCCTCAGTGTGGATCAGCCCACATCTTGACACCTCTGCTGCCCAATCATCACCCCACACCCCCCAGCAACCAGACATCAATCCCTCCACATGCCCACCAGTACTGCCTGTTGAAACTCAGGAAGTCAATAATCTTTTCAGAAAGATAAAATGCAGAGAGGACCCGGATCAGACGCTATGTCACCTCCCACCCTCCAGAGTCCAGATTATTGGGCGGTGTACCTACTGATATCAAGGCAAAACAATGAAACTGGCTTATTGTTATTTTTTAGTTTTTTACGGAAAAGCAGCAATTTCATATAGGTTGTGAAAAAAAAAAACTGAAGGGGGCTGTCCTAACTCACTATGTTCTCTCTGTGCATATCTTGCTTGTCATATTCTCTCTATTGTACAGTAACTACGTTCCCCCTAATATGCAGCGCTGCATCCACAACATAGTCACGTAGTCTCAATTTTATTTTCTGGAGATTTTTATAGCTTCCTCTCTTTGACGGGTGTGTTCAATTTCCTTTACTTTGATACAATTTTGTGTCCCTTTTTATTTGTTATTCTTTTATTTTGTCAGTGGATATGAATTAATTAGCAGGGCGATTTCACCATCAATTTGATCCTCCTGTGTGGAACCCACGCTTTGGGTTTTGATGTCATTTACAAATTTAATACCTTCTGAAATATTACACCTGGTGATCTGGTATATCGGCTCAGTGGGTATTTTCAGTCATTTAGAAGTTTTGAGTTTCTGCTAATACCCATAGTACATGGAGACACTAAGTTACTGTCACAGCAACGTTTGATTGGTCAGAGAGAAGCTTGTGTCCTGTAACTTACACATCACCATCACTCACTGTACGACCACAGTTTACGCTTCCTCGACCACATCCTCCATATTTCCTCAAGGTCCCTGGGGGTTGAAGGCATGGGCCACGACAGCGAGTTACATTTTCCTCATCGACACTTAGTTTAGCTGCAGAGGAGCAGGCCTATAATGCAGCTGTGTTTGCTTTCCAGCTCATCCCAAGCCTGAAGGCCTAATCGTTCGTAAACTTTGCCGCCATCGTATTTGTCTTCGCCTTTTTGAGTTTGTTTGAAAATCTGGAGACAGGGGTATAAAAGAAGAAAAAGAAAAGACAACAAAATTAGCAGGAAGGAAGACGTTGATGGTTGAGCAAATGGTTACTATTTCCATAATCTAATAATCACAAATTTGGTAATATTATCACGATGTCCTCATGAGTTTATGTCCATACTTGATCAAGAGTTACTCAAGAGTGTATTTTAACATTTTGTGAGGGAGGAGAGAAATAAAAAGCTCCTGATCCAGATTTTTCAGGTAAATACAGGTGAAAATATGGTGCGCTGCTGTTGTTGAGTCACTCTCTCACTTTCTCTTCTTAGCACCTTCATCATTGAGAAACAACCTCCTCAGGTGCTGAAAACCCAAACCAAGTTTGCTGCTACAGTGCGCCTCCTAGTGGGCGGAAAGTTAAACGTGCACATGAACCCTCCCCAGGTCAAAGCCACCATTATTAGTGAACAACAAGCCAAGGCCCTGATGAAAAACGAGAACACAAGGAAGTAAGTGGGCTTCCCAAACACACCACAGTCACACAGTAGACTTTCTGTATATGCTGACAGGAGTAATGCTTTGTTGGAATTTGCTGTGGAGGCAAGTTCTCCCACATTTTTTCTCATCGTAAAGTAAATATTGTGTAAAATCCAGTGATGATCCAGTGATTCACTAACATTAGATCACTATTAAATGATAATAAAGTTAAAATAGAGCTTTCAGAAGTTAAGTAATGTCTGCTGTAGTTTATTAAGAATGGCAATAACGTAATGTGCGTATCGTTTTCTCACTCCTGCTTATTAACATGTTTGCCTATGGATCATTACTGCAGTGAGCGTCCATGGTGCCATTAAAATTAGGAGTCTTGCACAAGGATTAGTAGAACCCAGAATGAACTCTAGCCTAGTGTGTTTTCAGAGCTCACCACAGAGACATGGCTGGAACTTGAACAATGCCTCAGAGGAATCTATGGAGTGGATGGAGAATCCACATTTAGCCTGTTCGGTGGCCACGTCCCACATTCCTCCTGACTAATCGAAACCTGCCAAAAGGACTGTAGTTCAGCCAGGCTGCCAGCGGTTAAATAAATGAATAATTCAGCACTTCAGCCATCAACTGCTGTTTCTCATCTAAACTACTTATCTTAGAATCCCATCCGTGGTCCACAGGCATACAGTATGTCTGGTGGTTCTCTCGTGTATCAGGAAGGACAAGACGGCTATTGGTGTTTGCCAAAATATGCATTGATTTTCATTTTTTCCAGGAAGAGTTTACTGTAATTCTCTTCCGTTGTCTGATTCACGTTTTTGTATCTCTTTTCTCCTTCAGTGACAGTAGTGGGGAGATTCTCAACAATAACTGTGTGATGGAGTACCACCAGACTACAGGCACTCTAAGTGCCCACTTCAGGAACATGGTGAGAGCTTTCTCATTAGATTAGGTCAGTGATAGGAAATTAGATAAACTATATGTAATGATTTTTTAGCATAAATTTGTTTATTTTTGTATTTGATATATTTTTGAATCACCTTTTTTGTTGTTGTTTATTTATATGTGTCATTGCTGGGCTGCAGAGCCATATATCCAAAAGTAAATGTAGAATTGGATGAGATTCAGAGTTAGTCATGACATTATGAAATGTAAATATATCCATTGTGGAATGATTAAATAATAAAGTCACATATATCCTTTTGTTTTAATTATCACTCTATCATGGGTACATTCATGTGTTTTTCTGTCATTTTACAAACAAAATGATCATTTACGTGAATAAGTTCAGCTATTTTGGCCAAAGCAGTAATGTAATGACCAAATCATGAGGAGGTTCTCAAAATTAAGTACCCCTTGGAGTCACTCCCTGGTGGTGAAGTTACTTATTACGATCCATTTATTCTAAATGTGTGAATTTTGTAATCAAGTAAGCGGCATGTATGTATGTATGTTGAAATAACATTAAAATTAGCGTTGGTCTGCTAGGATCATCATCATATGTTCATCATGTCACTCGCCTTGAGAAATATATTTGTTTTATCAGTAGCAATGGTGTTATGCTACACTGTAAGACATGTGACTGCGTGGTTTATGTAGCCAAAACAAACCAGCTATGACTCAGTGACACTGGAGGATCTGCCTGCAGTGCCACAGTGCAGCTCTCCACAATACAGTCCATTGTTAATGCCGATCCCTAGAGCCCTCCATGGATTATTTACATGTCAGGCCTGGAGTCTGAATCAAAGTGAATTATGCATGGATGCACTGTGTATGATAACCGCACAGATACAGTAACAGCAGGATAAATCATGTACTGTACACCCTGTCTTCCCCAATCTTACAAATGTCCTTTTTGGTGCAGTCTTTGAAGAGGATCAAGCGATCGGACAGGCGGGGAGCCGAGTCTGTCACAGAAGAGAAGTTCACCATTCTGTTCGAGTCCAAGTTTAGCGTTGGAAGCAATGAGCTTGTGTTCCAAGTGAAGGTATGATGGCACAGATTATAGATTATACTGGCCTTGAACCACAACCATGCTCTATTTGTACACACTGACATTATTCTAAGATTGTGTAACCATGATTAAACACATCCTACACATCCTGACCGAGTGTACAGCGGTCCGACCTCTCCTCAGCCCCCCGCCCCCACCCCCCCTGTCTCTCTCCCAGTGGGTTCATGTATTTTTATATACACACATAAGCCTCTCTCCTCCGTAATTATATTAGTAGAAACTGAAGGTTGCCTGTGGCTGAGTACAGTATTGTTACACTGATGGCCTCCATCCCTTCTTTAAACAGACGCTATCGCTTCCTGTTGTGGTGATAGTTCACGGTAGCCAAGATAATAATGCCACAGCCACTGTTCTGTGGGACAACGCTTTTGCTGAGCCGGTGAGTAAGTGTGTTTGTGTGTGTTGTAAATTGTTAGTGGGAGATGGCTAAACTTTCAGTGTAGCGTCTGAGCATAAAGCATTTCCTTGGTTTTATGTTTTCTTGTTTTGTAATGAGATGGGCATCCTTTAGGCACATCCACTGTAACCTTGTCTTAATAATATCTGTCTTCAAAGGAGCCATTGTCTGTGAGAAGGCCATGTTTTTAATTGATATGTCTCCTTTGGTTTGTCCTTATGTGCTTGATTTTAAAAAAATATGGATCTACACAGTTGAGAGCCTCAGTTTGATCCACTTTTGTACTTCATGTTGTGGAAAATGTAATGGTATATGTAAGTTTTTTTGTTTTGTTTTTTTACATTATCTCTTTTGCAACAATTCCTCAAATTTAAAAACACGAGTGAGGAGTTTTCACCGTCCAAATGTAGAAGGAGATTGGCAGAGCTGTCTCCTGTTGGAGGTGCAGGTGCCTAATGGCCAGTAATTATCTCGGTTTGCCAAGACAAAGTATTGTTCGGGCTCTTGTGCAAATCTAAAAAGCTCATTGTTGGTGAAATGTGCCTGTATTCTCCTCGTTGAAATGATAACGCCCGTGGGATCTTTCCTGTCTCCTCTGGTCGCAGGGACGGGTGCCTTTCCTCGTGCCTGATAAAGTGCTTTGGCCACAACTGTGTGACACCATCAACATGAAGTACAAGGCTGAGGTGCAGAGCAACCGAGGCCTGTCTGAAGAGAACCTGGTCTTCCTGGCTCAAAAGGCGTTCAGCAGCTCCAGCAACAATGCCGAAGATTACCGGAATATGACTATGACTTGGTCGCAGTTCAACAGGGTCAGCAGCAGCCTCTTTCCCTCCGTTTCTCCTCTTTGTCTCTGGCCGCGCACGCACAGCCTTTACAAAGAGCAAACCAATTATCTGTCATCAGCAGTTTTAAGTTATGGATTTTATCATAGAGCAATCAGGAGCATGTTTAATCTGCCTGTAGTTTAGTTTCAGAAAACCACTTCAGTCGTGTTCTTTTTGCCCGTGCGGTGATTTATTAGGTAGCCAAACACAGAAATATTTCCTGCTCCATTTGGATGGTGGATGCAGTCCTGTTCTGTAGCCGACCAGAGTGAGACACCTCATCGGTGTCCTGGTCTTCGTCTTAATCTGTTTGTCCAGAAAGGCTCATTTATAGGCTTGAGGCTTGGTTTTGTGGCTAAAAGCAGCTGGCAAAGACAAAAAACAAACAAACTAGCATTCAGCACACACCATCAGTCTCATTAGATTACAGGAACATCAAATTTCATCTGCCTCATGGACTAAAGTACACACGCCTTCACCCCCTCGCCGCTGATGTTCCCTGTATTTATGGACTGGATGAACACGAGGGATTCTGATCATCTTTTATGATATCTGCATACCGTGGCATGTTTTAAAAACCCCAAACTCCTACTCCTACAGGAAAGCCTGCCAGGAAGGAATTTCACATTTTGGCAGTGGTTTGATGGTGTGATGGAGCTCACTAAGAAGCATCTGAAACCACACTGGAATGATGGGTAAGGAAATGACCGTTCCACAAACAACCAAAAATGGTGCCGAGAATGTCGAAATAGAAGAACTAGCAGTCATTTTTCCAATTTCACACACGAACTGCATGTTCTTTGTTCGTGTTTTTCCCCACGTTGAGTCTTGCGCTCACCAGCAAAACAGAATTCAAAGCAAAATGAAATGAAAGCACGTGATCATTCTCATGTCTTTTTCTCTGTCTTCTGCAGTGCCATCTTGGGCTTTGTGAATAAGCAGCAGGCTCAGGACATGCTGATGTCCAAACCAAATGGTACCTTCCTTCTGCGCTTTAGTGACTCTGAAATCGGTGGGATTACAATTGCCTGGGTGGCAGAAAATCCCAACAAAGCAGGTGTGTGAGTGTGTGAATGTTCACGTTACAAGCAGAGGGTTTTCAGGTCAGATCCCTGCCTAAATTGTTCAGTTTCTTCACCGGGCAGACAGCAAACTGTGAGCTTCTGTTAACTTGGGTAGCTTGTGTGACATCACGGCTTTATTGGGATGAGAGCCAATGAGTCTCGTTTAGATGGACCGATGAACAATTGATTCAGTGGTCAAAAAGAAATGATTAAATGGTGCATGATCAATTAGAACGGCCATAACTCAATGGCAATCAGTCTTGCGTAAGATTTTCTACAATTCATTATTATGTTAATTAGTGTAGATAGATGGATTATTTTTAACAATACAGCTGCTATCAGCCAAACTGGGTGATTGTCCATCCCTTCATTCATTTTTGTGTGTTGTGATTCAAATCAGGATCCACTTTAATCACCCTCTCCCATGATGTCCATAACGTACAGCGTTGAGAGCTTTGTGTAGATTTGACAGCTCCGTGCTTTTTCCGGGAAGAGCAAACAGCATGCTGTGCTTTGTGTGTTTCAGGGGAGAGAATGGTGTGGAACCTCATGCCGTACACAACCAAAGACTTCACCATTCGCTCTCTCGCTGACCGCATAAGTGATCTCAATCATCTGTTGTTCCTCTACCCGGACAGGCCAAAGGATGAGGTTTTCTTCAAATATTACACCCCACCGTTCTGTAAGCACGGCAGCTGTAAAGAATAGACGGCCACGGAGCCTGTTTAGCCGACGTGTGTCTTGAATGCCGTATGATAACCGCCTTTGCTTCTGTTTCTTGAAGCCAAACCAGTGGACGGCTATGTCAAACCGCAGATCAAACAAGTAGTGCCAGAGTAAGTATCTTCCCCTCCACCTGTCTTTCTTGAACACATTTTCCTCCATTCTTCACTCTGCCCTCCGTTTCATTCCTGTCTGCCATTCACCCTCCACTTTTCAGCAGTAGCAACATTCAGAGGTTGGCCTAATCGCTAAATAATGGACCCTGAATTCAGATCAGTGATTAGTTGGCTGTTATAGTTGGAGGAGGCCAATTACAGATGGTCGGGGTTCCTGAGCAAGCTTTTCCTCCACTCATCATTTGAGTTAGGCTTGTTAGTTAGCAAGCGCTGCTCCCTGCTTGTCTCCACTGTGGGTTCACCCGCAGAGCAGAGAATGGTCATAATGAATCAGTACGGCCTGGAAAACACGCTGATACTCATTGAGAATAGTTGCTTAGGCAACTGCTGAACATAGGCTCATGAGCTTTTATCTAATGTGTGTGTGTGTGTGTGTGTGTGTGTGTGTGTGTGTGGCTTCTCCTACAGGTTTGCTACACCCAATCCTGATCCAGCAAGTGGAAACCAAACATACATGGATCATGGCCCCTCCCCAGCTCCTATGAGTCATCCTCACACCTATGGCATATACCCACCTGTGTGAGTCAGCAAGCAGTTTGAATCAGTGAATGCATTTACACGCACACGTTAACACAGGTTATGGCAGAAAGCGTGACAAAAACCTCGTACACACGCAGTCGGCCAGCTACCTAATTTCTCCTTTTGGCCAAAGTTCTGACAGAGGTTTACATCAGGAAAAGCACTTTGGTGTCATCACCAGGAATGTTTGAATTCAGCAAAGACGGATCCTGCATCCTTTTGAATTATGAAGTTGTTGATAAGCTTAGTACGGTTACACATAAACCTCTCTGCGACTTGTATCACCATCCAACTAAAGACAATGGTAACATGAAAAAGCGAGTCATGTTTTCTGCCATTGTCTTTTTCTGTTCGTTTATCCCAAGGTTGTCATGGGACACAGGATGTATCATGTGATGTATCATTTTCCTTTGAATGTCAGGGCAGACATGATTTATGAAAAATCATATATGGAGACAAGTGAGAAATCTAAAAATCGGTCAAATCACTCTTACAACCAAAGCGCCCTGGAAAAGGAGAAACGTGAAGGATTATGACTTTAATATGCATTGAATATTGCAGTTTGTGTATAATGAGTGTGTAACAAGTGCACGGCTCCTCCCTGTGTCCTCTGGCAGGAGTGACTCTATGCTGGATGCAGACGGAGAGTTTGACCTGGACGAAATGGACGTAGCGCGACACGTGGAGGAGCTCCTCCGGCGGCCTGTAGAGGGTCAGTGGGGCGGCCAACAGTCCTGATGACACCAAATGAACCCTGCCTCCCGACTCGCTGCACCTGCATTGACATTTTCACGTTTTAATTCCATTCATTTCTTTTCTTTTCTTTTTCGTTCTGTTCGCTATAATGTGAAGTGTTAAATGGTTGTTATTTTTTTTTTTGTTTCCTTTTCACCATGACCGCATGCATGTCTGTGAGTTCTCTTATTTGTGTCCATACGTTATTGTAAAACAGACATGGTTTAATGCAAGACTTACCATGTAACAGTATTGTGGAAAAGAAAACATGTTCGCTCACATTGTGCATGCAGTTTCAATTGATTTTGAACAGATTTTGAAAAATGCTACTGTATGAAGTCATTTTAAAAGCTGAATGTTTTTATGTGTTATATTTTTCCTCTCTGTAAATGGTAAATGGTAAATGGACTGCATTTCTAAAGCGCTTTTATCCAAAGCGCTCTACAATGTTTTGCCTCACGTTCACCCATTCATACACACATTCACACGCCGACAGCCGAGGTAACCACGCAAGGCCCCCTAGCTTGTCGGGAGCAATTTGGGGTTAGGGTCTTGCTCAGGGACCTTCGACATGGACATAAAGGAGCGGGGGATCGACCCGGCAGCCCTTCGATCACTAGGCGATCACCTTACCACCGAAGCCACACCGCCCATATGCCCAGACGGTTTATCAATATTTTGATAGTGACATTGAGCTTTGAATGAATCATTTTTGCCGTTGCTCTTGACAGCACAATCATACCTTCAGTCAGTCTTTTGAGTCCATATACACTAACCAAAATGCACAGTGACTGTTTGCTCTCTGCCACTGACAACGCACACATTTCACCACCCAGTCCGGACACTTGCACTGGTATACGACGCATTTGTTCGGATTTGTTCACCAGCTGAACTCCGCAATGGCGTTTTATGCGCCTCCCTCACTTACAGGGCTATTTGTCTTCTGTTTTGTACATAGAAATGCAAATCTTAGTATTTACGCGGCACTGCATGCTTGTCCTCTCAGGTTCTTCAGTTCTCTTCCTGGCAGTTGTTACCATAAGTTCTGTTGTTCTCCACGCACCACATTCATACGAGTAGGTTTGACCTTTTGATATGTGATAATGTGATGCGATGAAGGTCGCATCTTTTTGCTGTCCTGCATGTAATCACTCACAGAAGCAGTTTACATGCAGGGAGACAGCAGCATTATAGTGTCAGTTTCTGCCTGTATCCTCAGACTTTCTGCCTGTCCGTTGAGTTGTCCTGTACCTTTTTCTGTGTGATTGCACCAGCAGCTGGAGTCTCAAGGCGTGGATGCTGTGTGCGTTTCAAATGTCTGGACTCACCGACTGCTGGGACACTTACAGAAGTCAAAGATGAGCTGTGATATCACATCGGTTGGTTTCTTTGCCTGGCTAACTTTAGGTCAAGGTTTGTTTTCATTTTGCATCCCCCCCTTTTTGCCACGCACATACATAAGGAAGAGGATTAGGACCAGGTTTAAAAAAAAAAAAAAATCTGATTTCTGACTTAAATCTCAGAAAAGGCAGAACTGTAAAAAAAGGAAAAAGGTCAGAAGTCTCACTTTTTTTTTTCTGAGAATTCTTAGGTTTAAGTCAGAATTCAGACTTTTTTTCTCAAAACGTTTTTTTTTTTTTTTACTTGGCAATGATCCTCTTCCGTACTAACACTCAACAACTATGTCAGATTAATAGACCATAGCCAGACAAACACTGAATAGAAAACGTGTCTTTGACAACACCCTTGAACCTCAGGAATTAATCACTTTGCTTAGCGGATGCAGAAACCAAATAGAAATTATACAGAATATATGGATTTATTTTCTCTATCTTGATGATATTTTATTAATGTTTCGCTGGTACTCCCCCTACTGAATGTAATCTCATGCATGACCCCTTTGAGGAGATTCCTCAATGTGAGCAGAATTGCCAGTTGTAAAATGCCAAAGAACAACTGGAAATCGGACAAGCTTTTATTGTATTATTTGACATTTGTATAGAAATGACAGTGTTTAAAATGGCCCCTCTTTCTTTTCCTTTTCCTTTTTCTAAATCCCATTCTTGTATCTCTGGCTTTCTTCTCTGATGTCCGTCCCACCCTATACAAGCAGTCTTGAGCGAGAGCCTCTATTAACAAATATTCTCACCATTCTCAGCGTTGTTTCTCTGTAAATTGTGCATTTTTCACCATGTAGATGGCGCTGTGTGCTGTTCAATGTGTGTACCATGTTTGTGGTTTTTATTTAATGCTTGGAGAAACGGCTCCAAGAGAAAGCTGTTGAGTTGAAAAGAAGAAAATAAAGTTTTATAAATAATTTCAACCCAAGATGTAGAGGGAGAGAAGATCTTGATGTCACTACAAAATAAATGCTATTTTTTTAATGGAGTGCAATCCCATACATCCATTTAATGCCCAAATAACTGGCACAGTGGTGTCATTATGACATGGACGTGACCATCACCGTATGGATAAGAATGCTGAGGTTTCATGTACAAATACAAGAGTTTTCTTTAAGGTTCTGGGTGGAAGGAAATACATTTTTTTTTACATGTGCCTCAAATGCAAAGCCACAGTTTACATAGTGGACCCCCAAAACATCCCAACTGCTGAACGGATCCCTGCTGATTCACACAAACCACAATTTTAACACTGGAATGGAATAAAAAAGTTCACTTTAACCTCCTAATTCCTGAGGTAAAGAATCCATCCCCATAGACTTTTATTTGAAATTGCAGCAAAAAAAAACCAAAGTTTACCAATACAGCAAATATATCAATATATCTGGGTACATTCTGAGTAAGCCTGGATAGACACAACACATCCAGAGTAAAGAGAAATTTAACGGACATTAACCATTTCTACTCCAAGGTCCCATCAAATCCACTCAAAATTTTATAACAATTAAAACTTAAACATTAAACACAAAGACAGACCTGTGGGTGTTTACCTCAGAGTTTATGATGTTATCTTGTTGCTCATTTTGTCTGTTGATGCAGTTTTGTCCACATCTCACAGAGACCTTGTGTATCACATGAATTAGAAAAAAAAACAGTTATAGTGTTGCCCACCATGTACCAGCAGTGCCGGGCAACAATAACATAGCAACAAATACCTCTTCGCAGACTTTGAGTGTGTAGGATTCATTATTTGCCACCTTTGATGATTCTTGAATATCTGCACTCTGCATGCTGTTATTATGCATCGAAATGGCATGAAACAGTCGTTGACAACATAAAAAATATATATAAAGCATGAGGATGGCCCTTTAATTTGTCAAATATCACAACTAATACCTGAATATTAAAGAGGCTTATTATATATCCTGAGGGACATTAGGATTGATATTTGTATGTATAGGAGGAGCTCTGCCTTATTCTAGACACTAACTCACCTCTAGCCCTCTAGTGGTATGTAAGAAACATTACATTTTGTTGTGTATTTGGCCAGATGGTGGAATGAATCCCATTTGCCAGGAATTTCAGAAAATGGTACCAATTGTTAATTTATCAATATAGATATCAAGAAAGGTTATTGACTGCTTCCTAAAGAGTAAAACTACTCATACTGGGTGATTCAAACATGATTTACTCCCATCATTCCTTAATTATTTATACGTCATCTAGAGGCTACTCTTACAAACATTGTAATTGTATGGAAAATTCTGTGGTTTCTTGTATCCTGGGGATTGCTGGGTTGTGCACTAAGATGATATTTGGTAACACCTCATAAATTATTTCATCATGTACCGGACATGATCCATGATTCATTATGTACTCCTGCAGTGAAACGCTGCATCTTGTGTATAAAACCCACATGGTAAAAGTAGAATCCTTTCATTCATGGACTGGTTGTCCATTTACAGATTATGCAGGCTTTGCAGATTATTAAAATAATGAATAAATAACCCCTAATAAAAGACAATGAATCACTACGTGTGTACACTATAATGCAAACAGATCAGGGCTATTTCAATGATTTGAGGTTAGTTTAATGTTCCAAACTGTTGTTGGTTTTTTGTTGGGTTTTTTTTTTTTTTTTTAGATATGAAAGCTCTCGTGTCGTTCTTCTGCATCCTGTGCAGCACCGAGTACCAATAAAATCTGTTGTGCATCTTGACTCTGTGACGTGTGTCTCTGTGGCTGCAGTGAAAATATCTTAAACCTATTAAAAATGTAGTACTCCTCACAGAAAAAGCACAAGATCTCATAATTTCTACACAAAGTATGAAAAAAATCACACGAGTCTGTCATTAAAGATACAGATTTTTAAAATTTCCCAGAAGGATCTCTGTATTCTAATTGCGGAGGGTATCATTCTCTACGGATTTGCCCAGAATGCATCCTGGTGTGTTTGATATTTTGGAATCTTTTTGCATTTTATGATTTAGAATAGCACTTTTTGAAGCTTGGCATTTTTTTGACCACAGACACACAGTGTATGACGATCACATATTCAAACTAAACAGTGGGACATCTTTAATCAAGCCCGCATCACAACTAAGTATAAACAATGATTCCCCTCATCGTCAAATATTTGCATCACTTGCAACAAAAATTGCTTTAACTCGTTGAGATTACATAAAACTGAACGCATTATCTGTCACCACCAGATGGCAGCAAAGTCCAATAATTCAGACAAAAAACTGGGCATTAATTTTGGTTGCGTTTGGGCAAAAAATCTATTGAATTTTACTCTGAATATTGCGAGTAAATGTGTGAAATTAAAATGAATACAAACTTTAAAGATTTAAATATATTTCAGTCCAGTATTACCCATAAGCCACCTGTGGTCTCTGAGTGGTTGGGGCTTTCTGTCCTTCTAGGTGATTTCCAGAATATTTTGCAATCTATGCCACTGTGCTGCTTTTATGATGATTTTGCCTTTATCCTATATTTAAAACTGTAAAATACGCATGTTGGTCATATGATCCTTTTTATACTGATGATACGTCTTCAGATCCTTTTATTCCTCAACAGGAAGGAAGATTTATTTTAAAAACCATGGCACCAGGGGGCTCTGCAATCAAACTATAACTTGATCTATGGACATGAAATAAAAGTCAAACTTCAATGTTGATATCACATATATAACCTGTTTGTAACACCAGAAACGTAACAACCTTGATTGCTGGACAACCTTTGGCCTTATAGAAAAGTCAATGTGAGAAAAATCACAAATTGGCCTTTCAGTTTCTGTTTAGATTTGCATAATGACTATAAACGAAGATGAGACGATTAGAAATGACAGTGAATATAAATGAACCTACTTGTTGGTGGCTTACTGTTGATGTGATTGTCACATGGACAAAGACAGGAAGTGCGGTGAGACTCCCTGTCTGTGAACAGCAGGAAGTTCCTCTGTGGCATCATGAGAATATTTGACTCACCACGCTAAGGTCCAATTAGCTGTAACTCCTCCAGTGCTGGGCAAACTGTACACACACAAAGGTGTGAGGGGACAAATGTCCTGCCTGTTTCCATACAAATCTTGCACTGTAATAAATCCTAACCGTTTGACCTTGCAGCCTGGTTTTCTCATTTGCCAGCTGGGATGAGGAGTCTTGATCAATAACCAGCAATCGTGAGCACAACGGTCTCTGTTGATGGGGCCTGATGGGAGGAGGGAACAGGGTGGGGCTGGATCCCCGTTGGTCTGAACCTGAGGGGGAAGACAGTGCCTCACTTCCTGCCACAGGAAACCTCAATGAAAAGCAACCAGGATGTTATTTAACTGTGGCACTGCCATTTCTGTGTTTGAAAACGCTGATGCGGCATCTTTTGCATCTTTCTCTCACGCTGTTTTATTTTAGCTCGTTGCTCTTTCCCTCCAATGCTCTCCATCTCTTCATTCGTCAAGCTCTGGTGTCTTTGCCGAGCAGAGATGATTGCTTTACAGTACGGCGTGTAACATACTTGCGGGTGGATCAAAGGTGGCTCCTTTAACAACGCCAACTGTGGTCACATCATGTGGACTCTCGTGAACTGCTCGGATCCTCTTAATCTGTAGTTCGCGTCACAGCCTGTTTCACATTCAGGGAGACATCTGGGCCGGGCAGGGAGGCTTTAAAAGCAGAACTTTTGCTAAATTATTTCTGAGGATGCATAATGCACGACCTTGAGAAATCATGATGGCGGGGCAGCAAGAGAGCGACCATAAAATCTCTCTCTTGGATGTCTCAGCCTAGCAGCATTACTGTACCTTCCATTCCTCCATCATCTATTTTACTGCATCCCATTATACATTCACAGATTTCGCTCCCTATTCTACCCGTCCTTGAGGAGTAGATTTGCTGCAGCTCTTACCGCACACCAGTGAGTCTGCCGAAGAGTAAGTAAGTAAGTTTGTGCTCATTTATAACAGTCAGTGGGTTTCCAAGCACCGCTGCAACTGAGCTACAGTCACGGCTCAATTTAGTCCAGAGCTCGATTATGTCGTTGTCTCAGTGTGCACACAAAGCAAGGAAGAATCGATGTATTGGGGGAGGTACAGCACGTCCTGACTCCAGTAGGTGGCGATATGCCCCCTTAGGGATGGTTGCAATCAGACTTTTTTTTTTTTTTTTCAGGTTGACCTTTTGCATCACATACCAAACAAGTTAGCGAATGGGCGTTCCTGTCGAATGGTGGATTTAATGATTAAAGGGGAGACTGTTATAAAAAGATTTGCCGCGCTGTACATTGGCACGTGTTCACGGTCGTCTATATTTAACTAATAAAGCTGAGACAGCATATCGTTTGTCTCCTCGTCCGTCCAGAAATGCGTTGTTTCCATCCTAGCACAAGACCGATTGTCCACCGTTTGACTCCCGGGCAAGAGACGGCAGCAGGAGCGGCTCTAACCTATGGAACCTGCACAGCCTAGGCCCATCTCGGTCTGACTGAAGTGTACACATGCGTGAGTAAATGGATTCCCAACAGCAGTATGTTAGTCCAACTTAGACAAAAAAATATATCGTAAACATATAGTAACACTGAAATCAACAGCCCCTTGAAAAGCCCAAGCCTCTAATGTCTGTCCCACCCTCTGACACACCTCACCCGATGATAACAAAGAGGCTTCTATCATTATAGGCGTCATCATTGACAAACATTTACACATTTTTTTCATCATATAACTACAGAACTAAGCCTGGCTGTTTTCTCCTTCGTGATCAGTCTGATCGGAGCTCTCACACAAGTTGCCTTCGATTTGTTTTGGCTGCTCGGTGGATTATAAACGGGCCTGTGTTATTAGCCGTGACTCGTCTGATGATGAGTCGCCTGACATTGAACGTTGCGCCCTTCACTGTTTGGTGTAGTTTGACCTCAGCGGATGCTCAGATTTAAAGCGTGCCAAACAAAGGGCCGAGGAGAGATGTTATACAACCGGTGGGTGTCTCGTTTGCTCTGTGTGTGTGTGTGTGTCTCTTAATGAATGGGACAAAAAACACATCTGTCTCCTCCATGCTTTCCTCCCACTCATCAAATCAATACTTCAATACTGAAGAGGAGTGGAAGTGTGGTGAAAGAGGAGCATCCTTATATATGAAGACGACAAATCCGGTGGAATGACAGAGAACTGACAGTGTGTGTGTGTGTGTGTGTGTGTGTGTGTGTGGCATAGTCAATCACACCCATGTTCATTTGAATGAGATGTTGGTGCAGCTAAATATGCGTTTACAGAAGCTGCACAAGGATCAGAAACGAGTCCAACCACTAATCAGGCAAAAAAGAAGAATAAATGGAACATCAGACCAATAATAACACACACACACACACACACACACACACACACACACACACACACAGCGTTTATAGTATTGGACTCTGTGGTTGTGTTTAAATGATGACGGCTGCGCCTTGATGAACGCAGGAGCTACCGTGCGTCTGTGCAAACATTTGCCCTTGACGGGGCTGAAATGTGCTCCATAGGTTTGGGATGAAGATGGTTTGCGCATGCACGCGGGCTCACTGCGATTGCGCGCTCACGGTCTTGAATTTGTCCCGCGGATGCATGTGTGTGTGGGGAAGATCTCCCGTTTGCAAGCCGATCAAAAGTCTGCAGGACGCGGGGCGATGCGCACAGCGGAGAGCCCACGCGAGCGGAGGCGGTGCGCGAAAGACTATTTTGAGGACAAGGACGCGAAAGTGGAAGCTGAGACCAGAAACGACAACAGGAATCCATAATCACGAGCCAGTCGCTCCAGTGTGTCCGTACCCACCGGAAAAACTACGCGGAGAGCTCGCTCTCCTCGGGCTCCTTATTTCACCGGGACGGTTTCCAACCTGGCCATCACGACACCGTGCGCACCGACAATGGACCGGCTGTGATCCAGTCCAGACGGCGAGCTGCCCCTGGACGCCAACAAGTCCGCCGAGCTTTGAGGAAAATGGACTGTGTTTGTGTTTTGGCAGGGCGGGCTTTGCTGTAACACCGCTGGATCATGGCAGGGGTTCACGCTTCAGATGCTTTGTCGGGACATTTTTTGGATCCTGCCTTCGTTGCCCCACCAGTCCAAGGCGCCTCCAACACCACGGGAATCAGCGGCGATGCGGCCCCGCTGCCTCCACCCGGTACCCGGGTGTACTTGGAGGTGTCGGCCGCCGTCCAGGGCTACGGAGCGGAGGGAGTTTACACCAACGGACGGTACCGGGAGCACAGCAGTCCGAGGATCGGGGCTGGAAGCCGCGATAATTCCACCGAGAGAAGTCACGGCGGTGGAAACACACCTTGTGGAATCATGAAGGTTGGTTCAGACAAACACTTGTCCTCTCCCTCAAGGTGACACCATGCCAATCAATAACGAGAAAAGCCCAATTGAGCAGCGTGGTCAGTGTAGGAGGTAGGATTGGTGGAACAAGGGGCCAATGACGGGGTCCTGGGGGCCCCCCCGGAAAAACGAGATTTACAATACTTTACTTATTCGAAGAAGTTAGAGCTTCACGCTGACATTAAGGATACTATTACGTCCAAAATGTCCTATTGGCTGTCTAATCCCTTCCTGTTACCCCCCCACCCCACTTCAAAGAGACACATTTTCAAGGCTCAACACATGCAGGCTCCATCTGTAGAGTGTGTGTGTGTGTGTGTGTAAATGTACTTGGACTGTGTTTTCTGCAGTGCAGGTGCCCCATCTCTTCCCAAAGGTGAACAAGTTGTTTACCTTCACATCCCCCTGTGGATCACCAACACACAGCAGAGGATTTGTGAGATGCTCCAGTTTTCTGTATCATTGCAGCTTTCCCGTCAGAAGTGAATCAGATCTCTTACCGTATTTAACATTATTTATAGTTACATGTAGTCGATAAACGAGCGTTTGCTTCCAAAGTTTGACCTAATAGAAGCTCCGTTTGTGGGACAGAGACGGGTCATCTTACTTCAAATAGCTCAGTCATTAATGGATGCTATGATTTTAATATTTCCTTAATGTTTGCCAAGCCCCACATCATTAGCGCTGTCATTACTGGGAGGTTAATTAACTGGCCGACCACACAGTGACCTAGACGAGACTGCGAGGTTCAAATTCCTCCATAATTCCCCCTCCATGTTAAGTCTTCATTATGCAACGACGGCTTGTTTTGCAGCTCCTTGTGTGACGTTTTAACGTGACGGAGGGCACAAAGGGCTCCTTGGTGGAGATTGAAGTATTGCGGAGGTGTGGAGACCTACTTTTCTCAGCATCCGCCACACAATACCGTGTAGCCGTCCTTGTCGAACAGTGAATGCCCGTGCGTGTGTTTTTCACACTGGCTCAGAGATCCGCGTCTCCACGTACAGACCACCCCTCTCCATCCACGGTATTCCTTTTCTACTGTTGTTACCTCAGTGGAATTTCAATGAAGCTATTGATTGTCTGTTCCTCCTTTTCATCCTCAGGGTTTTTCCTCTGTGTTTACTATGCAATAAAAAAAACCCACAAATGCTCACATGGGGCAAAATTCCCCTCTAAACCTCATCACAACAGACAACACACCTCACTGAATTTCATAACTTAAACATGACAGGAAAGCTGGAGGGCATCATGCTGTGGAAATACGAGCGATAACAAATCTTCAAAGGCTTATTCTCCCAATGTTCCTCTGTTGTTTTACAGCGATCCCGTGGAGCTTTGGCAACCCAGTGCGATGCGGTGAAACTCAGCCCAATTTACTGTCTCCTAGAAAAAACAAGCACAGCTCTTAAATCAGTACAGATCTACACACTCACGCTGTCACTGTGTTGGAAGAAAAATAGTGGGCACAGCAGTGGAGGGTCAACAACTGGAACAGTTTCAAACACGGTGGGACAACTTGTCACATGAGAAATTGGACTCCTTCCAGTTTTCACAAAAGGTGTGACTAATTGAACTGTAACTGTTTAGGAAGAACGTTACATGAAACCCACATCCTGTTTTTTTACGTTTTTTTTTTTTTAGAGAGGCTTTTAGGGCACACAGACTTTTTAGTTTGGAGTCTGCATGATGAAAATGAAATGCGTATGACGGACTCTGTTGTCCTGTTTGACTGAGCCATGGTTGTCGTTGCTGCTTCGCAAAAGACAGCGACAGGGAATAAAATCGCACGCTCCGCTCTCAGCCTCGTACTTGAATTACTGACTTAATACATAAAAGTGCAATACTTCCATCAGCCTTGATAGTCTCAATATAACACAGAGCTGTCGAGAAGACGGTGGTGGGAATGTGCGTCTTCTGGACTTGGTTTCTGCCTTTCAAACACACTTGTGCAGCACTTCATGTTGTGTATTTGAGCAGAGGGTTTCAAAGTTGAGACGGGTCTGGACCCATGGGGTAAGGGAGGCAAATGCACAATTAAAGTACAGCATTACCTCATTAAAATGTCTCTCGACAAGAATGCCTGAGAACAGAGAAGACTGGGTCGGTCCCTTAAGTGGACGTCCAAACATTGTCCTCTCGTTTCCTCAGCGAGGTGACGGCGTCGTAGTGGACAGGCTGTAAAGTGTCTGGGGGGTTGGGTTGCTGTCTGGTTATGTAAGGCCGCACTGTGGACAGCTGCAAGGCCGGCTCCAGCCTGGCTGCAGGGTGAGGAGAAAACAGGAAAACAGGAAGACTTTGACGTGGACACCTCGGTGCCTCCACGCATCAGCCAGAGCCTTTTTTTTATCCTTTCTTTTCATTCGCTTTTTCCTCCATTCACCGGTTAGAGTCCTTAACCACAGTATCAAATAAAAGGCCAATCGTTTTATTCTGGGGTGCCCCGGTGGCTCATCGGTTAAGAGCACATACCACGTAACGCCGTGGCGCTGGTTTGATTCCGGCCTGTGCCCTTTGCTGCATGTCAAGCCCGGTCTTTCCTGTCTGTCTGTCCACTTTAACTATCACAATAAGGCAGAAATGCCAAATATACTGTATATACTGTATATATATCGATATAGACTGAAGGTCTATCCTGCATACGGTTCTCTCTCCCCCACCCTTTCGTTCATGACCCTGTGTAATCGATTTGAGCCAAACTGACCAGGCTTTCCGCTCATCATCTCAAGGGTTCATTGAGAAGCTAATAGAAAGCGGACACATCGGACTAGCTCATGCAGAGGTCAATCCCATGGACTGAGAGGACACGCTTCCCCGAGTAAGTGAAATGAAGATGGGATACGGGGAAGGCGATGCTTTGTTTCTTTTATTATTTATTTTTTCAGGATTTGTTCCAAGGGTGTAGTGGTTTGAACAGCGAGACATGGACGGCGGTGCGATACAAGGATGAAATTTGTTCATTTAGAGTACGGTGATTGGTCGGAATGTAAAATGGGTTTTCTTCTCTTTGAAATATTTCTCAAAACGTGTTTCACACTTCTGTACACTTATATATTAGTAGTAGTAGTAGTAGACCAAGTTGATCAACAAGTGAGTAACAGTAATGTAACCATACAGCTCTGCCTGAGCTCTGTGTGTGTGTGTGTGTGTGTGTGTGTGCACGTGGACAGAATCAGTGCAGAACACAAATGACAGCAAAACACAATAGGAGGTCTCACACTCCTATCGAGAAGTGTTCGAGTTAACAACAGCCAGAAAAGTTTCGCGAGTAAAAGGACAATGAGTGTAATTTAATCCAAGTTGTCAGTTTTTTTCACAAAAAAACGATTTTAGACGGATACAAGTCACAGTAGAAGGACGAGTCTCTGTTTACATATCGATGTAGTTGGTTCGCTTTGAATTTAAATCGACGCAATAGATGAATCGTTACTCCTCTTATTTGTTCATTTTGAGGCTGGGGCAGTCTTGGAAGGACTCTACCTGCTCCCCCTCTATGAAAACGACACCCTCTCCTCGTGGTCGTTCGAATCGTTGAAGCCTTTCAGGCGAACGGCGAGGCTTCTTCAGTTCGAGTGTGTGCTCTCGTCTTGCCACCCGAATGACCGAGCCAAATCCTCAGATCCCTTTTCGGTGTTGCGTCGGACCACCATTGTCTGCCCCCACAGTGATTCCTCAGGGGTCCTCGCCGTTAAAGCGGCTCACGAAGACATTAGCGCTTTGCATAACTGCCCGTGCTTGATGGGTTGATGGTCGTCTCCGCTCTCATTCAGGGTCAATCCAAAGGGTCGCAGAGAGATTGATATCAGCCATTGTGGCCTGGTCATTATTGTAATTTAATCAGAACGTTTAGTGAATTATTCCCTGACTAATCTTGCACCACGGCAGGGTATCCACATCATCTAATTTACAGTACCCCCCCTTGGGGGTACACGCCTGTCGTGATTGGAGGAGCCTGACCTTTTACAATGCGGCTATGCGCGCCGGCATCAAGGTATTCATCTGGAGTTATTAAGCTGTACAGTGTACGGCGTGTTCCAAAACTGACCCAGATCACATCATGTCTGCCACGTTCATCCACCAAAGGTCACCTTGTTCATAGCATGTAGAGTTTTTGGCTTCAAACCTGCCCTCCCACACCCATTTCTCCCTTTAAAGTCTTATTTTCAGTTGCAGATGGACAAACGGGTTTGAAGTCATCCGAACAACACATTTGCTAACAACTAATGATGTTGGTTTGGTGCGACGAGCCTGATGAAGAGTTCGCTCTAGCAGCACAACAGTCTCAGTAACCTCTTGCGTTGTTGTGAACGTCTAGGAACAGTTGTTCAGTCGTTAGTATGGAAAAACTAAGAGTGTTGTTTTTTTGTTGGGTTGTTTCTGTTTTCCCTTCCTAATCTTTACTCCAGCCTTGCTGACTGAAACGTGTGCACAAGCAGATAAAGACTGTATTTTATTGTTAGATTTCAGAAGTTGCCGCCACACCTGTTTGACACTCGGACACAAACGTCGCTGCAGGGGAGCCGGCGGTCGTCAGCAGAGCAGCGTCTTAAATTTCTGCTCCCTGATTGATCCCGCTGTTCGATTCCCTCTGGTCACTCTGTCCATAATGTGAGAGTGGGTTGATCCCCCTTCTGGCTGAGGACACCTCAGCGCAAGCCTGAATTAATAACAGTGATGACATGCAGTGGGATCATATGAGATGATGATGTTGATGATGATGATGATGATGATGATGAGAATGGGAACATAAGCCTACCCACGCCTCATTACTCCTAGCTCAGGTTTTACGTAGAACAGGAACTCTCTCCTGCCATTATCAGAAATTTAATTTAAAGTAATGGAATATGGATGGAGATTCAGGAAGATATGATTAAATTTGTCTCTCTTTTAAGGATTTTAAAGGACGCAAGTAATCCATTTGTCTCTTCCTCATACGCACAAGTTCCTGCTGTGGACTAAGTGCTTAGGTATTTTTGGAAAACAGATCTGCACTGCTCTCCAAAGTAGGCAGCAGAAGATTTGACGTAGTGATTACAGAAGCGCGGCGCTGCTGAATCATCGTTGCTCTCTTGGCTGATTCTCCCAAAGCAGCCATCTGCAAAACACAAACGTCTGAAATAGGCCCCTTTGTATTCGGTAACCACAGCTAAACTTCAAGCTGGGAGCAAAAACAGTCTCACCCACAGAGAAACATGGAGTTCAAGACAAATGCTTTTGCAGAACAAGAGTGATTAAGATCTCAGCAGAATTAGATTAGACAGGCAAAGCAGTGGTTCTCGCATTTATGTCATCGCTTGAAGCTGCGCTGTTTTTTTCCTGTCAGAGAAAGTACGACAACTCTACAAAGTGGGACAAATCAGGTGTGCTTGTTGACTCGTTCTTAATTTTTTAGGCTGATATTGGATCTATGTTTGGGAGTAAAAATAGAACGATAATAATGGCTGTTTTCTTTTACTTTAATGAAGAAATATAGGATCCTGAAATATGAGGAATTATGAGACACAATTACCTGTGACAGACGGGACAAAGACAGATGTCTCAGCTAGGGGCAATTTCTTTAATTGGACGCAGCCCGGGGTGTGTTTGGGGCGATGCTTAATCTTGTGGTCGTACGTGTGAGACCATGATGACACCACCACTGAGGCAGGGCACTTTGTGTGTGTGCTAATCAGCGTGAAACAGCCTGGGTGGGAGATGGTCCTGGTTTGAGCAGGAGATGATGGCTTTGGGCGTTGCTACACGTGGGTTTTGTTCTGACACGCATTTAACAGCCAGCCGAACATACAGAAAATCCATTGACTCATTCATGTTCTACGGGAAGAGGAAGGCTGCCAGTACACATAGATGACGACTGTATGACTAGAGATGATAAAACAGACATCAACTGTTCCATCAAATTTTGCATTTGATTAACCCCTTAAACTCCGGTAATCATCAATGGATCCATCTTCATAAACGCCCAAAGATATGAAATGTACTAGTGAGCCATCTGGGGAAATCTATATCCACAGTCCGGAATAAAGAGAAGGGAAGTTAAAAATGGCATACTGTTGCTAAGTAAGGGTTTTTATAATCCGAAGTTTAGAAATTATAGACTTTTTATGACTTTTTTTTTTACATGGTAACTCAATTATTAACGTGTTACTCGTGAAAAGACCAATTAAATTTAGCTGACATCCATGAAATAGCCCCAAAGTGAACTCAATTACCATTTCATTTACCAGTGTTTAAGGGGTTAAATTGCCCTTTTGGTACATTTACCACCAGATACATGTGACCCAGTTCCACTGTTTTGCTCACGTGTGCACAATTTGCATTTGGCTTGTGAGCAGCAGTGAAAAGTTCACATTCTGTAAACCCTTTTGAGGTGATCGCTGCCAGACACATCCAAGCTATAAAAAGAGTTCTCTTTCCTCTTTTCTGCCTTTAAATTCACCATAATATGACACCTCTAAAGACACTTTGAAAAGCAATAGCTTGTATTATTATTTCTGTCTTGTTTTGGCCCATCCTAGAATTTAGCCCAGTCTGTGAAACTAAATCTTTGTTTGTGCAAGTGGGTTGTTTCTAATCTAAGCCAGACAAGCGCATTTATGACTGCAGAGACTCGGCTTCGCTTTCCAATCTCCGGCCTATACGTCCGCATCATTTCATTCCTGCCTTCCGCCTCCTTTTGCTGCTGCTGAGGGAGGTCTGAGTGAGTTCTCACTCTGCCTGAGATCACAGCAGAGGTCGCTGAGCAGAGGGAGGGGTGTGTGATGGATGAATTACGATGATGTATGTGTGAGTTGTTGGGTGTGGTTATTTTCAATCAAGCAGTAGTGACTTTGATACAGGAAATAACATTGGTGAATGTAAATGGTTGTGGAGCCGTAGACGTTTTACAAAGTCCTACAACGTGTACCAAGATAGAAAGATGATGGTGACGCAAAACAAAAACACTGTATTAGCAATCACTTCCTGAGAAAATACAATCAGTTCAGAGAAAGCTAATCAAGAAAGTCAGACAACAACAGGAAGAAGGAAGTGATGCAACCGTTGACCTTGTGAGCGTCTAACTGTATTTCCATGAAACATGTGAGAGCTGGGGAAATGTGAGGACTCGGTCGGTCTACGCTTATGTTTGTGTATGTGTGTATGTCTGTGTCTGTCTGTGTGTGTGTGTGTGTGTGTGTGTGAAAGCATCCAGGTCCAATCATAAAGAGCTACATTTCAACTTAATTAAAAGTCATAATGTTTCATCTCATTAGATTCATAAAAGTCAGAGAAAATCTAGCATCGTTAGCGTTTGCTTCTCTTTGTTCTAGTGAAATGTTTCTACAGTTTTAAATTGGTATTTAAGAAAAAAAGGTGAAGTTGTGTTTGGTTTCCTGTACTCCCATATTTTATTTCAAGTCTTGGTCAACTGTGGTCCTTCAGCTTATTCATCGACAGCCATCATCGTTTTTTTTGTTTTTTTGTGTGAATGTTGTCTATGCAGCCCCAGGGGATGAAAAAACAGTTTACCAGAAACCGAAAAAAACTCCTCGAATGCTTTCCGGTTTTATTTGCTTCATCTTTGTGTTTGTGTGTTGAATATTACAACCGTCTGCAAACCACGAAATGCTCTCCGATCTGCTCTTGTGTGTTATGAAGCCTCCAGACCCCTCAGGTCATGGCTGACACGTTTACTCTCTGTTCTCAAAATCAGAAAATCTGAGGTCTGAAGTCTTTCTTTTTTTGCTGCAGGATTTTATTACATCATGGACTATTTATCCCACTGCACTGCAACCTTTTACTCTTAAGTCTTTTGTAAGTTGAACTGCTTCTATTCCTTATAAATTGTGACTTTTATGCTTTACTTATGATTGTCTTTTAATTCTCTGATTAGTCATCTGTAATTTATGTAAAGCACTTTGATGTGCCTCTCTGTCTGAATGGTGCTGCAATAATGAACTTGCCTTGTCTTGTAACAAAACATGATTAGATCAGCTCACAATTGGATTTCATTCACATTTAATTCACTTTTTGGGTTTGTTCCGTTGATCTTTATGGTGCATTTAAAATCATCAATAGATATAAATGACTCTAAGGTGCATAGCAGGAAAAAGGCAGTTTTTCCCAGATGAGTCAAAGCCCCGGGAACATTAAAAAGCAGCCACTTGGTAACTAGCAGAGCTGAGACAGAGAAGGGGCAGAGAGATAATACGCAAGATTACCCAGTATCGCTTTGGGAGGGCAATGATGTCCCGCCCACCAAATCGTAAAGACTGCAATGATGTGTTAGGGACTTTGCATTCGTAATGAAACTAAGTTTTTGTGGCATTGAAAGTAAAACAAGATGTATTTCGAAGTTTGTAGTGACTGAAACAGAAAGCAGTCTGTACCATGGAGGGTGCACGCTTGTAAAGAATGGTCTCAGCAGCATAGAAGTTTGATTTGCTTGAATAGCCGTAGCTCAGTCATTTATAAAAATAGAAAACAAAATAGGTCCCAAAATGGAACCCTGAGGGACACCTTTAGTTTGTGGCCCTCTGCTTGGGAACATTGAGTTTGATCTTCAGTATAATTCTCAACCATTTATCAGCCTTACTACCAAAACCTGCATCCCTAAGTTAGTTCGGGAACAATTTGTGATCCACCGAATCAGACTCCTTCTCTAGATCCACAAATACGGCACTGCAATGCTGTTTTCTGTGCAAGGCATTTATCGAAATCATAGCAGCAGTAATGGTACTATGGTCAGATCTTGAGCCAGATCATTTAAATTAATCTAAGATCAGTTGTTGTCAAGTCAAAACTGTCCAAACTGTAAATTTACCTGGGATTCAAGGATCTTCGCCAGATTGAGACTTTGCTAATTGGACAGAGATTAGGATTTTCGACTTGACATACATGGAAACCTCGCCTCCTTTACCAACCCGATCACTTCTATAAACTTAGTAGCATCAATAAATATTAAGACATGAGTTGCCAATTCTTAAACTAATCATTGGATTGAACCATTATGTCAGCGTTTATTCGTATTTACTCAGATCGTGATCGTGACCATTTCAGGGACTCCTAACATTGGAATGTGTAAAACCAAGGCCTGTTCTTCCTTTGAGATCGGAAGGTGTGAGTAAACACCGCACAGAAGTAGTAGGCCTGGGATTGGACTGAACAGTGAAGTTGATCAAACCAGGGGAAACAAACAACAAGCACTTCAGGGTCCAAAGCTATTCACAGTCCGTGTGCTACCAGGCCCTACAATCCAGCAGATTTAGATCAAAGCAGGTGGATTCCAGTTAGGCCGGGGCCTCAAAGCGTCCTCGTTTAGAGTTCTGTGGAAATCCAACAATATCTAACACAAACGTATCAGTCAGAGATCCCAGACTGAGGGGGAGATGTTTTTCTTGGACAGTGCCACTCATTCAGGCGCAAATAGCATAAAATACCAGGCATAAAAATCAGTGTGTGGCACCGTGTGTGGCACCGTGTGTGGCACCGTGTGTGGCACTGTGTGTATGTGGATGGATACCGTACACCAGAGTGCGTGGATTGGCTTGTTGTCTACTGCCTGATCTGAGCCTCTTTGTGTTCCTGTGGTTGATATACTGTAGGCATCGCTGCACAAAGTTCACCAGGCATTCACCGACGGTGTGTGTATATTTATTTTTACCCTGGCACAGATGGCAAAGGATGAAGTGGAAGAAATGCCAAGACCTGAGAGTTTCACTGAATGACCTTTTTGAATATTTTGAGTCATTAGAAATCCGCTTTACCAAATGAAAAAACATGGTTATATTCAACACAGTGTCATTTTGATGAATATTACCAATTGAACATTTGGCGTCTCTGCTTAAGTACCTTTTGTCATCAGCTGTGGTGATCAAAGATAGAAAATAAATGTGAAAATGGATTACTGTCTCTTGTTGGCTTCCTGAAAATGAAGCTGAAATGGAACCAAAGTCTGCACATTTATTAAACATTACTGGAGTCGCTGTGCTCGATGATTTTGGTGCTTAGTTTTAATCCAAGATCTTGCACAGATGGCTGCTCGGGCTGTCTGTCTGGTTTGTTTTAAGGATGTTGAACTGCTCGTTTGTTGGTTTGCTCTGCCACCGTATCTTGTCCTTGTGTTGCGTGTCTTCCTGCTGATTGCCGTGCAAGCACAGACATGTTCTGTCACTCCTGCAGTCTACAGACGCTGTAAAACTCACAGAAAGACACGCACACACGCACGCACGCACACACGCTCATGCACCGGTTGTCGCTCTCCTTATTGTTGTTTCTCTACACTGCTCCACAATTTCAAAAGGTCCTCTCATCCAATTAAATACAACCTTTGCACTGTAGGACTATTTGTGCTGGAAAGGCAAATCTGTGTGTCACTGTGTGTATGCGTGTAGCGTGTAGTTTGTGTATGGGTAGAGTGTCATTGTCTACAGTGTCATTTGTATAGCCTTAGATGGGATTGTGAATATGTGAGACTGTCCACTGGAGGATTTGGTTCAGCAGTCTCACATTTTTTTTTGGCTTTGTCTACCGGGATGCAGAGCGGAGTGTCGCTATATTTATTTATGTTTTCTCTCTTTTCTTCTTTACTGTTTGCAGGGTGCGGTTTGCAAGTGTGTGCGGGGTGTTTTGCTGTGGCATTGAAATGAGTGGTATTGTGTGTTTGTGGGTTGTTTTTTTTCTTTTGTACTCCATGTGTGGTGCGTACACTCCCGGAGCTGAGAAACTAAAGAGGGAAGGAGAAGGACAAAGCAGGTAAAGTGGACTGGGATGGAGTTTAACCATGTTGGATTTCTCCATGAGAAAGGCGGTTTCTACGGTTAAAGCCCTGGGCTACAGGTTATGTACACTTTACATTTCCGTCAGCCGTTTTATACAGCGTGCTGGAAGGATTTTCGATTGATTTCCTTTTTAAGGCAGCCATTAGTGACAGATCGTGCTGGTAATTAGAATGAGCTCGGAGGGAATAAAAACTTGTTTATGGTAGGCAGTCCGAGAAAGGAACTTTTTTTTTCAGGTGACAACATGCTTCATGTTTTATCGAGGGTCACGGAAGTATATTTGCAATACCGCATCCGTGAGAAAGCCTTCTGTGGAAGATACACAATATTCTGGGAATTCTGTAAAAACATTGCTGCTCAGTGACGTGACTTCTTTGATGCATCCTGACTTTTCTCTGAACTGTTCCTGTTTGTATCTTGAACCAGCACCTGGACATGCGCTGTAAAAAAAATGCCCCAAAAAATTCACCCAAAAAAACCCAAAAACGATTACACAGAATTTATTTTAACGTAAAAACTGACTTTTGACTGCTGTTAGAATTTTTTGAACTTCACGATTTACGGCTTCGGTATTAGACGCTAATCTTCAATAAACGTGAATACAAAACTTTCCATTCTTCACATCTACAGCTCGTCTTTACTTGTGCACTGTAATAATGAGCAGAGGGGAGGAGAAGGGATTCTGTTGTGTTGTGAGTCAGTGCTGCAGTGTTGTCAAGCCAAACCGTCGAGCTGTGTCGGGAGAATGGGAATGCCTTTTTTGTGTTTTTCTCTTTTTTTCCCCCATGTTTCTTCAGGCGCTCTGTAGCATTGGCTTTAACAAACAACAGAAATGTAACTGACAGAAAAAGATTGCAAATAGTTGAAGGCAAAGCTCTCAATTTTATATTTACATTCCGACCCTCACCTATGGCTGTAACGACTAAAAGAATGAGATTATGATTACTGGTGGTGGAAATTAGTTTCCCCTCTATGGTGTCAGGACTGAGCCTGGGGAACAGCATTTAACACAGACATCAGGAAGGAGCTCAGTGTTGGACTGTTGAAAGCAGCCTGCAGTCTTTCAATCAATCTGTCTCCCTGGGGAGACATTCCAGGCATGTCCAATCAGAGACCACGGGACAGATCCAGAATACAATAGAGAAAAACAATCCGGTTTGGCACTGTCTTGGGATCCCCTCAAGGCAAAATATCTAGGGAGAGGGATATCTGGAAGAAAATGGATGGAATGTGAAAAACAACGTTGTGAAATGATTGGAAGAAAACTCAGCAGCATCCAGAGTGGCCAGGTTTTTAATAATGTCACATTCAAATTAGCCTGAGTGGAGCAGGTCAGTCAGCATTAAGGGGGGACAAATTCTCCGCTCAGGGTGACCCAGATGAAAAGCAGCCGTGACAAGGTGTAGGTGTGAGAGGAGAGCAGGCCTTTTTAAAGATTGAATCCGAGGTGCGGAGGAGGAGAGAGGGGAGAGGGCACCGTGTGCACCAGACTGAAGCCACAATCCAATTTTATTTGTGCGAGCCTGCGTTTGTGTGTATTATGGTATTTGAGGAGTGCGCATGAGCAGCTGGAAACTTTGAGGCGCGATTGTATGATTGAGCGCTTTGGTTATCAGGTAGAATTAAGGTCAGTGTGTAGCTGAGCGTCGGAGGACTCGGTCACACTGAGGTATGTGGATAGAAGCATTAAACACGGCTGCGGAATTTGTAAAAATTTGACCTGCAGTTAAATTCTCCTAGTAGGTAGGTGGGGTTGTCCTAATTTGACTATTGCCAATTGCAAACTGGTTTATGTAGGCATGTTAACGTCTCAACATGTGTATGACACCTACAGTATTTGAACATTTCAAGGAACCGCCTCTCACTGTTGTTATTCAAAATGTTGCGTATATGCAGATTGTCAGAATCCCATCGATTCCATGCATGAATATGACTTAATCTTTTTGCCATTAATTGCAGTTCGGAGAGTATTGAGTGCATGTAAACATACTGAATGATCAAAAGCGTCCGATGAGAGTCTCAATGTCAAATAAACATTACTGTGTTATGTTTGACTCACACACCCGCATTCGTTGACACATCTACAAACTCTTTTGGAGTGACAGAGTCTCTCACCGGCCCCCACAGGGCAGCTGCGGGATTACCGTAATTACCCCAGTAGACCATAGGCACGCAGCGACAACCATAATTTGGTGCACTCCTCACACACCTTATATATTTACATAAACTGCAGTTTGGCGATCGTATATGGCCAAATTGCGATTTGATTTTGATTAATTGTGTAGTCATCGCATGAACCAAAATAAATCTCTTTTAGAGCTTAACTTAAGGGGGGAAATAATATGAGAAAAATAAAAATAATAGACGTCAAGTGTCATCCTTAAAGCGCTTGGACTTACAGCTTGTTGTCCATGGTTGAGTGCATGGTAAGTGCACCATGCTGGGCCGGCAGTGAGCGAAAACCATACAAATCAATGGCCAGGGTGCTGTGCTGAGTGCTGCTCACCACCAGAGAAAAGGAAAAGGGAGGAGGAGAGGAGACAGAGGAGAGAATCAGAGATCTTAAAAGGTAGAAAATGAGAGGACGCTGTGCGTTCTACACCTATAGGCCATTAGCACCTTCATTTGGCACTAATCCACAACAGTGAAGCCTGTACTCCTCCCCTCCCAGCAGCCCAGTCACGAAGCAGAAGGATGAAGAGAGGAGCAGGAAAGTGAGACACACCGACGAAGAGCGAACGAGCCAGGATGCGAGCCCATACATTTTACATGTACGTGGTGGAGTGAAGCCACAGTGGTGCTCCTCCTCTGTCTTCCTGTCCTCATTTAACCTGAGTGTGGGCCTTCCTTGTCAATCTTGTGGAGGTGCTTATTGGCGTGGAGCTTTTTCACTGCTTGTTTGAGTCACAAAGTGATGTTACGTGAATGTCAGGCTGCCGGCATTTGTTCTATGGTGACGCCAGAATGTTAACCAGAAGCGGGACCGTGGGAGTGTGTGTCTTTGTATTTTTCTATTAGCATGCATTTCTTTGTCACAAGGGTTTGGGAGTAGTGTGTGTCTAACTAAGTGTAATTGTGTACGGTCTATGTTAGTTTGCAGCCATGAGTATTCCCAGTAAAAGGTATTAAGTTGGTGATTATTCATCTAAGTTGCAGCTATCAAAGGGCTCAAACATTCCATTTAAACTGATCATGGATTATTTTGACATTTTTTTTATCAACAGTGGCTTTGTTTGGTGCTTTTACAGCCTCTCTTGTAGGTGGATTATTATGCTTTATTTGTTTATTTAAGCAACAATCACAAGTATATTCAATATCCAGTGGGTTTAAAACAGGTCAAGTGAATTTGGTGGGTGTTTTCAAATAGTGAGCTAATATGTGTTTATCTTACAATTATGCTAATGCTAATAAACTTCTAATACTGAGGTCAAAACTGTCGGGAATAACAGTTTTATGTCCGCAAAGGTGAAAATTTTTCTTTGCTGTTCTTTATTTTTAGTGCTGTTGATGCTATTAAGAATTTTTTTTTCCTGTCAAATTCTGTTAGTTCCATTATTGGTGATTGTAAAGACATAGGGATGAATAAAGTAAGCATAGAAAGCTCAAGAGTCTTTGTGTGTGTTCTGGCCTGACTGGAAGAGAAACAAAGGAAGATAAATACATATGAATCCTCATGTGAGCTATAATATATCAGTAGGTGTCCTGTTGTATCTACATAATGGACCAATGTTAGGCCCAACAGAGACACACAGGATGTTCACACTCATTTGTTTGCAAATAACGATTGTCTTCCTGAGTAATCAGTTTTCATTGGTTAGTCAATAAAATGTGAAAAAAAGAACATTTTCAGCAAAAAACCTATTTTTCTAAGCAATTGTTCAAAAAAGAACTGTATGAAAGAGATAACAAAGAAATTTGTTAAAAATTAAATGAATGACTGAAATGAGAATTGCAATGGTTTTAAATTTAGTAGCATTACTCACTGGTCAGTGGGTAAAATTAACTAGCAGGGTAGAGTAAAGCCCAAATATTATTGCCATGGTAACCTGTAGCACCTCACACACTGATCTATTGGAACAGTCCGAGATGTCCTCATAAATGCAGTCAATCAAAAACAGGCATACGTGGAAAGAGGTTCGACTTCATGTTTATTTACTCCTATCTGGGGAGTGCATCTCTAAGTGTGTGTGTGTGTTACGGTGATATTGACTGTGGTGTCACCACATAAACAAAGAGTTTGTTTTTGTTCAGCGAAACGCCAAGTATTCCAGGAAACAGCTGAATGTAATAAACAAGGAAAACGGAGCAGTAAGGCTGACCGCAAATAACAAGGATCCACGGCTTTACGTGGCTGCTCGTCGTCCCCACTGCCTCAGATAATTAGTATTCGCTCTGTATTCACAGAAACACCATGCTGAGATTGATAAAACTCCCCCAGGCCTCGCATGTGTGAGTGTGTTTCGTTAACCGTGGAAAGCAGGTGTGCGTTTCCCCCATTTGCCTGTCTTTGTTTACAGCGCTTGTGGCTGTGGGGCAGTGTGTATTTGTGTGTTCATATTGTGGATGGAACATGCATGATGAAGGGGATGATGTCGGCCCCTGAGGTGCAGCCACTCTTCTAGCTGCCACTTAAACTCCAGACTCCAGAGAGACCTCGACACTCATAATGTGTGTGTGTCACTTTGAATCAACATACATAGCCACACAATGGTTCCACAATGGATTCTCTGCCATCACACACAGACCAGTTGGGGAGTGACTGAAAGGATGTGGTGAAAGTCAGGGGGAAAAAGTGCATTGCTGGGATGGTGAGGGGTAGTTTGACGTTGGCGAAAGAGGGAAGGGAAAACAAACAACTTAATGGGGTAATAAAGAAGAAACACGGGAGATGGAGCGCGAGCCAGCAGCGGCTAGGAGAGGTCAAGGTGACAGCAAGTAACACAGTGAAATGGAAAAGGAAAAACAAAGGGGGAGGAAGAGCGCAGCAATTTTTGCAGCACAGTTTGATTATATGTGTACCTTATTTGAGATATTTTGCTGGGGTTTTTTTGCAAGTAGTTTGAGGCTTTTATTTTGAAATTTTTGCCCAAACGTGCTTACCAAATGTGCAACAAAATTCCAGCAGCAGCCTTGACTATGTTCCCTTAGAGACAAGCAAACAAAGCAAAGTCTCCTCTGCTAGCATCTTTGGGTCTTGTCTCCTGCTGTGTGTCACTCAGGTCCAACTTGTGTGTTTGGTCTTACTGAAAGAGGACGCGATAGACAAGGAGAAATTCTAGAAAATGCGCGACATATGCAAGATTTTATATGTGGATTGCATGGGATCTTGGGCCAGTTCTGATAGTACCATAATGTGTAAATAGTGCTAACACTCCCATACAGTAGTGTCTTGTTATGTGCAAATAAACAATACGTACATTCTGTGATACTTTACAGCAAAATCCCATCCAAACGGGGCTAGAATGTAAAAATGCAGACACGTGTGTGCATTGTTTGCCAACCTTGTTGAATGTGCTCCTCTCCTTTTTTCCTCTCCCCGTCCTTATTACAGGATGTCCTACCTCCTCTCATTTGCCTCTTGGCCCTCCCTCCTGTATCCAAACTCACTGCCAAACAGGAGACAGGAGGAGGCGGAGAGAGGATCACATTTCCCAGAGTCGACACTGCATAGGTGATATAGGAACCAGGAGCCAGCTATCAGTCATGGGTATCATGTAGTCCCCCCCACACTGTGAGCACCTTCACAATCTCCTCCCTAATCTCGGCTATTGATTTAGGATTTGGGATCGCCGTTGTCGACGTGTTGCTGTTTTTGCGTGCTCTGTCTGCATGTTAAGGCTGTCATGTATGTAGGGCCATTAGTGTGCTGGTGCTGTAGGATCAATTGCTGGATCTCTTATTGATGGAGCTGTTGACTGGAAATAAATTGAAACAGAGGCCGTTGCTGTCGAAATGGATTATTGACTTCGGCTTCAAACATCTTAAAAATGTTTGATCAGTAGTCTGTGCCAATGTATCCACAATAATGCTGCCATATTTTTGCTCTGCCATTAAATGCCCAGACAGCTGACTCTGACGACATTCAGTTTCCACAAAGCTGCACCATCACCTTGTACCTCACTACCAAATTATATTATATCATATTATATTAATGGTTGGTTTCCAAATGAGTAGTTGGAAGGTTGCTGGTTTGATCCCCTGCACCTCTTCACATGTCAGCTGGTCACTGAGCAAGAGCAGTGACTTTTGCAAGATTTAGGAGCTAATAATGAGCTGATATTACCTTATTGACACTTGTTAAGACTCATTTTCAGTCATTTTTGTTATTCTTTAAAACTATTCCCTGACATCATTGAAGTCTTTTCTGGTTTGAACACATGACGGTAAGAGAAAGAGGATGTGCAGCGGAAAATTGTCTTCTATTCGCTGCGGGGAAAAATGAAAGCAGAAGTAAAAAGTTGAACAAACAGCCAGAAAAAGTGGTGAGTCGACTGTTTTAGCAGTGGCACTGTTTGTGCATGTGTCAGGCAACCACAGACATCCGTGAGGTAGTGCCTCATAACCTGATCACTGTAATGTCTGCTGTTATTTTGGATGGTTGTTGTGGTGAACGTCGGGGGGGTGCAGCTACAGCCTCTCGCACCCGACCAACAAAGAAGAAAACCGTCCTCTGAGGCTAACCAAATTGTTTTGAATATCTGCTGCTGAATAGATAAGGGTTGATGCAGGCTTTGATGAATCGTGCTTTCGTAGGGCGTCTTCATACCTTCTTGGTTTTGTCCGATTCTTTCAGTTGAAATGTTTGTCGTCCCGTTGATAAGCTTTATTTTGACTAGTGTTTACACAGAAATGACGCTTGGGTGCACAGAAGGTGTTCAGAGAATGTGTCTCCAACAAACTGCCCCATAGTTTGTTTGGGTTGTTGTCTTCTGTTTGCACAGTGTGAACCACAGCAGCGAGCGGGGGGATCGTGCATGAACTTGTTGGGTGTCTTAACTCCTCAGGGTGCTTGGGCTGTCTTTTACGACTAGTAAATACTCAGCACTCTGTAAATTATCATCATTACATCAACAATGTGTTGATATAGCAGAAAAAAAAGGGAAAAAAAGGAAACCCAATTTATTTAGGAGCCAAATCTAATTTATAGGAGCCATTGTCCCCTTCACCAAAATATTTATGTATATACATATGTATATATATATTAAACTGTACTATAATTAACATCACGTCCTTAACTTAGCTCACCGTGTGCTTCCGTCTCTCATAAGGTAACCATGCAAACCCCTGCTGATAAAGTTGAAACAAGATTGAGTTTGGCAATTGTCTGCCATGTTGTCTCGGCATTAACTTTAACTTTTTCTGAGGGGGCGTGCGAGATCAACATCGAGCCTGAAAATGCCCTTAAGTAATACATTGCACACATGCATCATGCTGAGAGACAGACAGACAGGGAGAGACATTAAGTGCTCTAATGGACGTCTCTCCATCACTCCTTCCTCCCTAACGTTCTTGTTGATGTATCATGATGTGATAGAGTGTGCAAGTATGCGTGCGGAAGGACTCTAACAGACTCTGGTTATGACTGATTGATGAGAACGTCAAGAGTGCCGTTCTTTTTTATTATTATTTTTATTTTCTGAAAGTTTTTTTTTACTCTGCTTCCCCATCTCTGCCACATGATGGACTTTCAGTACATCTGCCCTTTGACACTGTCAGAAATACCTGCTGTTTTGGAAAACTGAAGCGAACACCCACCGTTGCTGCGCCCACCTCTCTCACAGTCCCGTCCACCGATGCATTGATTCCTCTCTGCTGTGTGGGCAGAGTTGAAATGGCATGAGTCATTTCATTGTATCCATTGTTGTCCTCGTGCACCAGTAGTATGTGCTGAGACTAGTGTCCTTCAGGCCACCTCTGCAGGGACACGATCTATTTGAGTGTTGCGCAGTACATTTGGTCTCGTCTCCCTCCTGGTGAGCTGCTTTCGTCTGCGTCCGCAGCCCGCATCTGCAATGTCCCCTGTCTCACAGATATAGACACAGACAAATGAAAGGAGATCTACAGTATGTACGCTATCCTCACTTTTGCTGTCCCTAATAATAATTCTAATCATGAGATTTTTCTCTAACAATAACAGTAATAATGAAGACAACATCATAACTGGCTGCCATTCCATATATCTGGACTGTCTTTGTCTCTTTGTGTCTGTCGGCAATAGTTCTTTCTCCCATTGGCCTTGAGTCGCCTGACCTTCTTTGAGAGTGAATTAACAAATGAAAAGCAACACGGAGTTGCCAGGCAACCAGACCATCCTATTAACACCTTTGCACATTTTTCTCTGCTTTACAAATTAATTACTTACAGTAATAATGCTGGGTGGACATAAACACGTAGGACTATGGTATAAATTTGTTATTACTAGTTTGTTTCGACAGAAAAAGCATGAATAAGCCACAGTTAGCCCAGCAGGTTTATTTGTAAGCTTTAGTTGGCCAGATGTTCTATACACCCCCTAAACGTCAAATAGAATGACATTTGTTGAATAAAATTACACAGTGCACACATGATAAACGGGCAAATTCCACTGTATACCATATTGAATAGACATTCATATAGAATAAACTAGCATTAGGATCTGAAAAGAGGTTTGTTTGAGACAGATGTTGTACTGTACTGTAGTCTGATATATATAGTGACCTTCACTCACACATCAATACGAGCCCTATGTCTGATTGGATGAATACCCCACTTGTTGGGCTATCACATAATAATAATGAAAAACTCACAAATGACAGCTCTAAGTCCAAATGTAAAGGGACATACCGTGCTTATTGTTATTTTCTCTCATTTTAATAGCTTAATCACTTATAGCCTATATGTTGTACATCGAATTTACCCGCCCATTAATTATGAAGCTGGAAAGTGTGTACTCTGTGGGTGTTGTCTGACACAGCTGACCAATCAGAATACAGCAGGCTTTTCAGGAGCAGGCCTTACACTCAGGGTTCAGACAGTCATTATAATCATGGAAAAGATTTAGAAATCACATTTTCAAGGCTATTCTGGATGATGTCCTGACTGATGTATGTTTCCATAGTAACATAGCCTCTGGTCATCAGAACCAATACATAATGCCCTCTTGCACCGTTAAACCTAAAAGACTGTGTTTGTATTTAAATATCACAGTAAATATCCTTATGATTTTAACTTAAACTGTGTGCGTCATTTGCATTATTCTTACACGGTGCCAGTAATGCATTTTATTGTTCAATTGGTAGAAATATGTACAAGACAATGGATGTTTAAGTTTGGAAGTTTAGCTGATAGTTGTGGAAAAATCATGCAAATTCATCGGTCATCGATGGCATCTAAACCACAGTGTTGTTTTTCAGTGTGCACAGCAGTGCTACATTTAGGGAGAATAATAATAGATCAGTGTGGGTTTTTTTTTTTGCACATTAGGCATTGCGGTTTAAAATATACCAAACTATGTGTACAAATGTACAGATTCAGGAACACTGTCTAAATACATCACCAGCAGGTCACGTGACCCGCAGCTCAACCGGCATCATGTGTCGACCCAAAGATAAATGGATGGCAGCCAGGAGTTTAGGATTTCGTCCTTTAAAATATGGCATTGTCTCATATTGAACATGCTGCACCCATAGGAAATCTGTATATGTCCCCAGAATAAATATAGAAAAATGTTCTACTCAACAGAACAATCTGAACCAGAAACACAAGAGGGACACAGCTGAGAACAGCGTCATGCATTCACTGTATGGTCGCTGGGCCGTAATGCATCAAGGTGAAATGAAATTGCACCTTATGAAATTTGCTCAATTCTATTAGAAAAATCCCAGAAAATCCGAGGGTAACAGAGAGGTTTTCAGCACAAACTTGTTTAGGAAGCTTTTGTGGAGGCTAAAGTCAAGGAGCTTTTTATTAGGTGTGTCTAATGAAAAGTATCTCAGCAGTCCCTGTCCCTTTCAGTCCGTATGTTCACATTTTACCTCCACTTGCGTAACTTGGAAAGCTTTTTCTGCTCTGGCTGCTATTTCTGTTATCAACTCTTAAGGCAGGAAAAATCAGTGTCTCTTCCTGTTTCTGACTTTATTATAACCACATTTGGGTAAATCTCATTTAATTTTCCATCGTTTTTGTTATCTGTTGCAGAAAGGTTTGTGAGTTTTAAATAATGCATGCAGCCATGCCCGCCTCTCGAACTAAAGGTCAGCGGCAGCCAATTGTAATCTGGGTTCAAACGTAGTCGCCTTGGTTTTGATTGACAGCGTTGCATATTCATAGCTCAGTGTGTGAAGGACACGATGCAGATGGAGGATGTGGGTGTTAGCGCTGCTCAGGGGGCATGTCTGAAACCAAGATGAAGACGAGTGAGGAAAGTGGCGTGCTTGTTCTCTGCTCTGTTCAGGTGAAACATCTATTATGAAGCTTACATACATATATGCATGTGCAGAGATGTTTCGGTGTTTTTTTTCTTCAAAGTAAACAGACTCCCTGTCTCTACGCCTCCCGCAGTCCTGTTTTACCAGAATGTTTACTCCACGATGACAATCTTCGAGGATTATACAGCTACCTTTTCTTTTCTGTCTCCCTAATGTTTGATCAGATTAGTTGCTTAGCATTTGCATGATATTGCGTGGAGTGTGTGTGTGTGTGTCTGTGTGCGTTCTTGTCCTTCAGGTGCCCTTGCCCTGCAAACAGAGAATTTAAGGGAGGATGTGATAAAGAGATAGACGCCTTGATAGAAGGTGATCTTGCGTCTTTCTCGGGTTACCTACCTCCAAAGTGTTTAACTTTTAAAAAGTGTTATTTTTACCCCGCTGCAGTGTTACACTTCTGTTACGTGCTGCATCCTGCACGGCGGAGCAGCATAGAGGTCGCTTTACTGTTGTCGGTAATGAGCGCAGTAAATCAGCCAGGATGCTCACGGTTGTGGCCTGTTATGTCACAATAAGGCCCTGTGTGCAGGAAGTGATGAAGGAGCTTCCATTTGCACGCATCAGTGATTAAACAAGTTCTGGTAAACATCAGAGGTGAAAGGAAATGACAAAAACACACATTCTGCACAGGAGTCGAAGTCTCTCGGCGCTGAGAGAAATGCCAGTAGCGTATGGCTGCTGTACTGTAAGCAGGAAGGAAGGAAGGAGGGGGGGAGGTGTCAGGAGAAACAGCAGATGGATGAGGAGAGGAGTGCCCTGTAGGATCCTCAACACATGTGACCGTTTGGGAAACTGGCCTTGATTGGTGCCGAGTTCACCAAACATGGGGAGCATTTTTCATTTTAACCACACAAAAAAAAACAAAAAAAAACAGCTAGCTACTAACTGAACTATTATTTTTTTTATTGTTTTTGGAAAAATGTAGCTTTTCCACTACCTTTTTGTCCTCACAAGTTGCTGTGTAACTTACCAAAAACTTCACCGTTACTATGGTAAAGAGTCGTAACTGTTGCCGAACATTATTCGAAACACACACAGTCACACTCACGTCTCCAGCTCGCCTCCACCAGCACTGCTACTCCCTGCAGAGTATCGCACTATAATGCTACATTGTTTTTCCCGTGATACTGAAATTGCATAAAGGCCAGGCTGGTGCAGTATATTGCATTTTTATCGCTATCGCAATAAGCCGCTCTTGCTGTGTGCGTATTGCGTAAGGCGACAATAAAATAAATGAATGAAGTCGTTGGCTCAGAGCAGAGTTGGAGTAGGACGTAAACGCACACTCTAAAATACACATTTTGATCACATGATCTATGACTTTGCGTGGGCCACAGAATATTTATTGTGGACTTATTACATCACTTTTTATTACCACATCATCAAAAAATTCTTGTGCAGGGTTTCTTACTCACAGTTGATTGGCTGTTGCTTAAGGTTACAGAATGAGCCGCTTGTAGCTTGCAAAGCTACTGTTTTCAAGTAGCTTCCCCAATACTTTTTGGGTGCCCTACTGGCTCACTGGTTGAAGCGTGTACCACCTAACGCGGGTTCGATTCCGCCCTGTGCCCCTTTGCTGCAGGTCGTCCCTTCTTACTGTACCTACTGATCATAAAAAAGCAGAAATGGCAAAAAACGTTCTCAGGGATTTTTTCTTTCTTTTTTAGTTTTGTGTGACAAGTCACTTCATGGAATAAATGCTTTATGTGAGTTCATTGAGCTTTGCAGTCTTTTTGCTTTCCTCTCTACATTCCGCTGAGAAGCCTTTAACAGCAGTTCTGTTCCTGGTTCCCCCTCCATGCCCTCCAAACGCCCACTCATTCCAGCTCGGTGTGTCAAAGCACTGAGTCCGCTTTTTTCTTTTTTAACAACAAGCACAACACTCTTTCCCTTTACTCTTAATTTCTATAATTACCCAAAAGCATTTCTTATGCTTGGAGGGGTGTGAGTAAAATTTTGATTCAGGCTTAATGTGCGGTTTGGATTTTGTGTTCCATCGGCAAAGAACTGTCACACATCCACTCCTGGTGGACGTGTGAAGCTTTGTGTATGTCGAGTGTATGTCGTTGCACTTGATGTGATCTACAGAAGCTTTAAGATTTGAGCTGCATAAAAATAACCTCGGAGTGAATATGACTTTATTTGAGGCGGCCGTAAAATCGGATGAAATGTGATGCACGATTTCCACAGAGAGATAAGGTAGGTAAGCGTTCCGTGTCTTTGATAGGTGCAGCCTTGGGAGGTTTTGTGGCAGGCACGGTCATCTTTCCGCTCATTTTATCGCTTTACAGTAAGCAGATAGAATTCCAGTTCTCCTAAACACACACCAGTTTTTTAGCAAATAACTCTGGAGGATCGCATTGCATAAAACTCTATATAATCTGCCGATTGTTTTATGGTCTCCTCCTCCTCAGTGTGTAGAGAATAAATCCTCTTTTGGCTATTTTAAGAAAAAAAGAACACGATGATCGGTTGTAGTGTAAAAAGTGAACTTTACGTAAAAACCCATAAGAGATGCGTCGCATCGTCCGTTCACGTCGTCACGTCCGCCGTGTCCTTGGTTGCAGAGTTGAGTCGCGTTGAACGTGTCTGTCCAGGGCTTCTCTGTGAAACTGGGTCAGCTTTCGGCTCTCTCGCCCTATTTTAGCCTCCCTCTCATCACACTCACCTCCTCTCCTGCTGCTCGGTACTCTCCAAGGGAATCCGAACTCCCCGCATAAGGAGAGAGGCCAAACCTAAAAATAGCAGCAGATTGTTCTTAACGTGTCTCCCCTGTATGCCTCTGTCTCCCTGATGCAGAGGAACCCCAGTTTTCTATCTAGGCCTCCTCTCTGTCCATCCATCACCGGTAGAGCTCAGAGCAGAAATCACCTGATTCTCCTTATTCTGGTCCTGTCTGTCGGGGTCACATTCAGCCACAGACTTTCTGCAAAGTGGGAGCATTTAACAGATCTGCTCACGTGTCATCCACCTCTCGCTGAACAAAAAGTCTTCCTCTGGGCCTCGTCTGCCTTGCTTTGTCCTACATTTGTCTCCCCTACCAAGGGAAAAAAGGCAGTGAAGCTGTATTTCTTGTCAGCACCAAATCAAAGACTCAGCCTAGTTTGTAGTTTAAAAGAGACGTGGGTGTGGAAACATCGGGTGGATGTGATTATCATATTATTTAAGCTAAGTAGAGACAGATGCACAGACTCCCTGCCAATTCTCACCTTTTTGCTACCATATCAGCCCTGACTGACAGAAAAATGCTTAAGCAAATGGAATGCCATTATGTTCGTAAGTTCATAGAAGAGGTTTTGGGAGCTCTGATCAGAGATAACAGGTGCGCATACCACGCAGGGGTTCATTTTTTCCGGCTGGCACCGAATCGGTCTACGAGTCAGATTGCCAGCCTCTTGACGACACAGAAGGAGCCCAGGCACAGATCAGGCTCACAGGGATTATTTATAGAGGTGAGTGGGCTTTGTGGACGCAGGCGTCGAATGTATCAGAGAGAAAATGCATCATTGATCAAAGCCCGCTCAGACACGTAGACTTATTTTAGCCAAACACTGAGCTGAGCTGGTACTCGAGAGAGAGACACGAAGCTCCGAAGTGGACCGGACTGTAGTGAGATAACCTGCTCGTCTGCCCACACAGGTGGCCGGATTTTACTGAACGCTTGCCAATTACAAGTGCCTTTCTCCTCTCCTTTTACTCGAGCATCTGAACAGCTTCTCAGCCTCGCATGTCCAAAATACACACAGTGGGTGTATAGAGAGTGAGTGTAGGCCTGCAACACAACAGTCATGTCTGTACGGCTACAATTATAAAATGGGAATTTGGAGATGTGTGTTGGTGTGTGTGTGTGAATGCATATTTATGTACTGTGATTTTGCCAGAAGATTTGTGGGCCTGTGTGTTTTTCTGTGCGTCGAGAATGACCACAAATGGAGAAGAGAATCACTACGAAGGACATTGTAGTTTGTGTGTGTGTGTGTGTGTGTGCGTTTGTGTGTGCATTTGCTCAAGGGAGTAAACATCACGACGCGCATTTGTCAGAGGACAGTACAGTACAGGATGATGCTCCCTTTTTATCTCCCTCTCCCTCTGGTCCCATTCGGCGAACAGAAGAGACGAAAAAGGGCAGTTGAACTGGAGGGACGGTGGACAAAGACAGAGGCGTAGCAGAGGTGTCCTACGCTGCTGCCGCCGCCGCAGCACAACTCTCCGGTGGCAAGCCGGGGCAAATGTCCCTCTCTCTCTCCACCGTCCGCTGCAATGCAGACGGCAGTCAAGGTTACGCCAGTGTTTCTGCAGTGCGAGACTGAAGTATTGAGGATGCCGGGGCAGCCAGTCTGAGACGAGGAACCAGCTTCAGGAAACTCGTGGCCTCGTTTTATTTATAGCCACACAAACTTTGTGCCCTGACTGACTGCTACAAATTCTCAGTTTTGGAGAAACTACTTTTGAATTGTAGCTATTATGGGCTACAAGCTGAGCGTGACTTTTAATTCAGCTAAGCTCTGGCCAAGCTACTCTCCGTTCAAAGTAGTAGAAAACGTAGCTAACAACATCGAAGCTACTCGAATGGGCAGTATGACGTTAAAGCATCTCACACAAAGACAACCGGAAATGTGGAAAACAACAATTAAAGTCACATTATGAATACTTAATTAATGTTCTGCAGTTTATTCTATATCATTTTTTTGCAGTATGATTTAAAAAGGCTGTTTTTTAAGGAGAAAACATTGACATCCATTGATTTCACTATATCAGTAAAATCAACGGATTGATGAAGCTAATAGTTTTGGCACAAATTCCATATGAAGGTAAAAATGACATTGCGAAGGTGTCATCTGTCATTGCTTGTCTTTGGTGCACAGCGGCCTGTAATCCAGATTGTTATTTCACATGAAAGTCTTTGTATTTGAGGAGGACGTTAAATGCCATGTAAATGTGTGGCACAGAACCAACAGGGTGACATTTGCAGTTAATCAGCCTCCTGCTCATCCTCCTCTTCCTCTGTCTGCTTGTGATAAACATGGCAGCGTTAACCACTCTGCAGCAATGAGCCGCTTCGTATAGTCGAAGCATCCGTGAGGCCCTATGCAAAAAGTTCACTGCGGCATCCTCACTTCTATGACAAAGTGAGCCGTGTCACCGAGTGTCTTTGTGGACACCGAAGGGGAAACGGGAGAGGAGCTTCAAATCTCCACATCCTGTGCGTGTGTGTACGTGTATACCCATAAGAATTCCTCTGGCCTCCCCTCTTGTCCTGCCCGAGGCCCACGTACATGATTCATCATGAGAGGGTTCAACACAGCTGCCTCTGCCAGATGCTGTTGAAGAAGCGATAGATCATTTACCTCATGGAAGAAACATACGGCACACTGCTCACCCCACCTTAATTATTTCCCTCTATCAATCTCTTGTGTTACTGGTGCTGCATGAAGATAGATGTAATGTGGTGAGGGTGAGATGCAATGTTTCATCAATTGAGATATATCCTGCAAGCAGTTGTGGATAGCAGATAATCTAGCCAGTAGAATTCCTCTTTACCTATGAACACAGTGGCAGAGAACGTGTGACCGCAGGTGTTTATTTGTGGTCTTAATCACAATTTCATAAATTTATCTTATTATTTCCGTGCCTGTAAACGTAGGCAGTCTTTTTGTTTTGTCTGAAGATGCATAAAACCCTCTTTTTTTCATTAAAAGTAGTGTATTTGAACTACAGAACTACAGGCTTTCACTCATTTGACATCATACAAAGCAAATAATTTCATTGGTCATGCACGTAGGATTGTAGATGGAATTCCACAGACCAAGATCAAGTGGTCATGGTTGAGTCTTTTCTTGCTGCAGGAATGTTCCGCCCCGGTGTGCAAGCTTCCATTATAACGCGCAAAATCAATATTTATACATTTCTGTGCGCATAATCTGCCTAGAAATTCACACTCGGTGTGAAACGGCATTGGGCCAGGTCAGGAGACAGCTGCTCCATCAAGGCGAGACTGCAGGGCTCTGATCGCATCAGTCCCAGGGTCCTGAAGTCCTGGCCTGGTATCATGCAACACATCTTCAACATGAGTCTGATAAAGGAAAGGATGCCGTTGCTATCGAAAGCATCCTTTTTGGTATCGGTACACAAGAAGGCTTGTACCAGTTGTAATAATGTCACACGTTATGAATCTATTCGAGAGACTGGTTCTGGCCCACCTTGGACCACATCTGCTCCAAAGTATGAACACGACCAAGGAGATTGTTGTGAACTTCAGGAGAAAGAGAACCGCGATGAAACTGATTTACATGATGGGCCAGGAGGTAGGAGTTGTCGAGTATTTGGGTGTCAACCGATGTTGTCTACAAGAAGGGAGTGAGCAGACTCCATTTTCTGAGAAGCTTTGAATGTACGCAGCAAGATGCAGGAGACTTTCTACTAGTCTGTTACAGTGTATGTCATCCACTGGGCTCTGGTCTGCTGGGGAGCAGCATCTGTGCCAGAGATGTGGATTAATAAATTAATCCACAAGGCCGGAACCATCTTTGGTTAGAACCTGGAGACATTTGAGTCAGTGAAGAACAGGAGGTCACTGAATGAATTGCTCTCCATCATGGACAATCTGTCTCATCCCCTCTATGACATACTGCAGCGACACTTGTTCCCCAACAGACTCATTCAACTCTGCTGTCACAAGGATGATCTCGGGAAATCATCCTGACCATTAACTCTGTATAACAAATCAACTCTGTATGATAGCTGAACACACTGCTGCACTACCATCAGGAACCAGTGTGTATTCTATAAGGGTCTGCTGTAACATAGCAATTCCCTTCACGAGATAAATTAACATCTATCTATCTATCTATCTATCTATCTATCTATCTATCTATCTATCTATCTATCTATCTATCTATCTATCTATCAGAAAACAAAGATTGAGAGAACAATGAACCAGTGAACAAACACTCGGTAAAGTGTGAAGGAACAGACAATTGTCTCAAGGCGGGATGGGGACTGATGATGAGCCCAAGGTGTCGATGGATGAGTGCCAGTTGTTATCCTTTCACTGGTTATCGCAGGAGTTCGCCAAACACATTCACGTCACACACCTCTAAATCCTCCACATCCCTGGCAAACAGCCGAGATCCAAAGCCTCTGGCTAAAAACCATTTGGGGAAATGAGAAAACACAATGGTAATGAATGTAATGAGAGGAATGCTTACCCTCTGAAATGAGACAATGCTGTTTAATTAAGGCGCTGTCCTTCATCGGGGAGTATTATAGTTGTATCTGATCTGCAGACTGCAGTCAATGAGTGCCGTCAGTAGAGATCACAGTGAGAGGCTTGGCACAGCGCTGTCAGGTTGTTAACATAATGAACGGGCTTTTCACGTTAAAAGCTTGCAACTTTAGGGACTTCAGTGATTGAATTTGTCTTTAAGGCTTTCGGTCTTTATGTACTGAGGAATCTTGTTCCTCTCTGGATCATTCAGACACTAATCACCAACTAACATTTTGTTAATTATGACCACTTTCTCAGGGGGTTTTCACACCTACATAGTTTAGTTTTGTTGAATTGGACTGAAATGTTTTGCCCCTGGGTATGATTGGTTTGGGTTGTGAGGAAGTGGTCTTGGCCCAATTGGTGAGTGGTTTACTTTGGTGATAGTGTGATCCAAATTAGCTCAGAACCGATCCACTACAAGGTGCATTTTGCTATATAGTGTTACGTATATAACCAAGGACCAAGTGTTTAGGTAGGTGGGTCGGTGTAACTTAAAGAGGCTGAGGGCGATTGGAAGGCTGCTGGTTTGATCCCTTGCTCCACCATGTTGAACGGCTCCTGAGCAAGACCCTCAAACCCTAATTGCTCTCGTTGAACATGGTTACCTTGGCTGTCGGCGTGTAAATAGATGAGCTGTAAGTTGCTTTGAATAGAAACATCTGCCAAATACAGAAATGTAAAATGTAAAAATAGCTTCTTTGTTCTCCCTGGGTCTGGTAACAGTGATGGAGCATATTTTAAACAATTCCAACACAAAACAGTGGTTCACAAGTGGAAAAACCATGATCCTGTGTTGACTTGTTCAGCGCCAAGAGCTTTCTGGCCACCAGTGATGGGAACTATGACATCATAAGGCAGTTGTTGTTTACATGAACCACCGCTATGAAACAAGAAGCAGGATTTTCACCAGTATGAAAAATAAAACAATGGAGCAGTGATCCATGGAGGACGCCAAAACACTCGTGGTGCAGTCAGGCGATTGAATATAGTTCGGAGACTATGGAAAGAAAAGTGAGGATATATGAGAAACTTTCTATTTGAGCTGGAGAAAGTTTGTTTTGAACGAGAGAACAAAGCCCAAAAAGATTTTTTTTATTTTTTTTTTTTAAATCAATCAATAAAAGTAGCGTAGGGGTTGCTCGAGGGAGTTCAGCAAAAGCAGTGCTGGGCAATGCAAAATAAATGCTTTATATTCTGCTATATTCTGCTAGGAATGTCATCACATCATTCACTCAGCTGTCAGGTTAGATGTTCTTACAAGGGGTGAGCTGTGCATCGGGCAAATACCGGCTGAGCGAAGGACCGAAAAGAGGAAAAAACCTGGACAAACAACAATGGTTGTCCTATTCATCAGCCTCTGGGACTACAGTCTCACCATTGTTGAAAGAAGACATACATTCTAAGGGTTATGTGATAAAACCAGCACAATGTTGAGCTAAAGTGTCACATGGTGATGGTGAACAGTGGCTGAAAAACAACCTTGAAGTAGAACCCAGGGACAAACCTGTTTGTTTGTCAGTCTCTGTTTCTATCCCCATGTCCAGTACAAGGATTATACTGTTATTATTTCAAACAGCTTTTGCAGAATTACAGATGTGAGCCGAAGCCCAAAATGCAAACAAGACTCTCTCTCACTCGTGCCTGTCATGTGCAAGACAGACACACGCAAGGACGAATGTACAGTATATACACACGTATACACAACTGAACCGGGCTTATGAAATTCTGCTCTGTGGGAAATAATTGGCCCCATTGGAGATGTTAGAGGACGGAATATCGCAGGAAAGCAGCTGGGGAGAATGGGAGCAGATTGATAGAGGAGTCACAGGAGAGCCTGTCATTGGTGTGTATGTCTGTGCACGCATGTGTGAACTGAAGATAGGTGAGGTGGTTTATAAACCAAGGCCATCTCCCTGGGCTGTCAGGGTGGTTTCCCAGATCAGGGTGCCATAATGAATGTATTGAATGGAGTCATGAGTGAAGTTAAAGCAAATGGGCTTCCTAACACAGGTAAATGTTCTTTGTGCCGTAAGTGGAGTTTCCACATCACTGGCCTCCGTAAGTAGCCTTGAACACAAAGGACCACCTCCAAGACCGTGTAAACCCAAACCCAACACGCATAAACACACACACTTATCTGACATTTTTGTCCCAGACCTTCCATTTTCTCTCGTATTCACACATTATGTTCGTGTTCGGCAACTCTCGCACTGAAATGGTGTGTGGCTGTGAGAATGTAACCAACTGTCCACAGAGAGATTACTGTAACAAATGGTGACAGTCTCCATTTTGCTCTCTTCCTCTGTCGTTTTTTTAGTTCTTGTCTCATTTTTATCTCCGCGTCCCTCCCTCTCCCACCCCATTTACGAAATTTAAATTCAATTTAAAGATGCCCTCTTAGCAGAACAGAAAGCTAATCAATGTTGCCAAAGCAATATATTCCAGCCGCTATACTTTTATCTCTCCGTCCTTCTGTTTCTCTCTCACCCCCCCCATCTAAATTTCATTTTTTAATTTGATATAATACGCTTTACTGGAATTGATGTTGAACAACTTTGCCAAAACACCTTAAAATTGGCTATTAAGCTCATTATTCTTCCTATATTTCTCATTTTCAGGACTTTGCTGTCTTTCTGTCATACACAAATGTACAATCTTGGCCTGAATCCTCTTCATCTGTCTGTTTCCCACTCTCTCACTCACTTGGTGCTCTCACTTTTTAATACTCAGTCTGGTGGATGCCCTCCCACCTGCCTCCGCGAGTGGAATGGGTCTTACTGAGCTGTGAAATCCTCCAAAGCAAACAAAAGCTCTTTGAAAAGTGTTGGGATTTCTGCAAAAGTAAAAGTACTCATGATGCGCTATTCAATATCAGTTGTCAGCAGCTTCTGAACACTTGTTGCTATTCGCTCTCCACTCCGCCTCATCTTCTTTTCTGAAGTCCGTGAAAACAAATCATGACAATGTACAACATTATTGACAAAATCTCAATAAAATCAATGCAAGGCAAATATTGCACACAGGGTCGATGAACAAATTTGTTATTTTTTTTCCTTCACCTTGAAGGACACCTGCTACTATGATGAAAATCTTTAATCTCATGATTAAAGGAAGGCAAAAATTTCAACTAGAATATTACAGCTAAAATCTAAATAATTAGTCACGCATCGTAACACATGTCTCCTTTTCTTAGGTTTAGCTCTGAGTAGTTGTCTGTCAGGCTGAATGTGTGTAGATGCGGATCCCATGATCCTCTAGTACAGGTAAGTGAAGACAACATACTTATAGATACCTTGACTCAAGGGGTGGTGTTCTGTCAACAGAAGGATCCTGTGCTGCTCTGTTCTGTACGTTTCACACAGACACACACACACACACACACATGACTCTATAGATCTGACTGTTAGATAAATGGAGCTGTGCTGAACTCCTGTCTTCTTTAGAACAGAGATAAAGGGTGGAATGAGCAACAGTCATTGGCAAGCAGCCAACACACTATACGGAGAAGATGGGTGTGTTGGCGGTTTGGTGGAATGGGAGAAAGAGGGTTAGTAAAAGATTCATATGTCCATAATCCAACAGGATGACCTTTGGGGGAAGAATTTTTCATATTTGACAGCTCAGTGGTGCAGATGTGTACATAAGACCTCCACTGTTTGAGCTACGATGTTGTAGTTTAAGTCAGTCAAGTTGTTTATGCTCCCGAACACTCACAGTTAGAGGACTTAAGTTTGTCTGTGTTACAATAGGTCAGACAGAGGAGAGAGCCTTTGGTGCTCTGACACGTATGGACAAACACAAATACAGGCAAATGCACAAACGAAGACCTGATGCTGCTGTGTTCCAGGTCGTGTGGCACGGTGGGGTGAAAAGATGGCCAATGAAGTGTATGATGGAATGTCTATTATATATCAATAATACAAAAAAAAGATTTAAAAAGACACATAATGTCGAGTAAGGCTAATGATATTTATTTTACCATGATTATTTTAATGAATCAATCTGACAACTAAAAAGATCTTCAAATGATAAGTCATCCAAAATCCTGTCAAAGTATTTGCTGATATAATCACGCTGAACAGAGGGAAAACAACAGAAACACACAGCTGACCAGAATGTTGTTTTTGGTTTTTTTGTTTCTACTTGATAAATGACTAAAACAGCTTAAATTATTTAAAATGCTAAGTAAATGATAAATCAATGGACTGGCTATCTATCAATCTATCAATCTATCAACCTATCTATCATTGCAGGCTTGAAGAGGAGTTGTGTTGGTGTCCTCCTCTCAGTGAGCTACTGCAGTACTCATGCTGCATTAATAGCCTCCTTGGAGTAACACTTCTGTTGTCGTAGTATTTATGGCACGTAGCATCACGGTGTGTCAGCGATGATGGGGGTGACAGTGAGTATGACATACCAGTGTCCTCACAGGAAGTATATAGGTGGTGTGTCCTTCTACTAGGGGGTGTTTGACCCATCCTGGAGCAACTACAGCGAAGAGATGGGGGAAGTGTGGAAGATGACCAAAATACCCGACATCACCGCGGCAACCACAGCAAACAGCAGCAACAGGCAGTCAACCCAGAAGCACTTGAGCACTACACACACAAACAGAAATGCTTACATCCTTACCAAGAAAAACCCCTGGGGCTGTGAGAACGTGGTGAGAGAGTGCAACAGCAGTGCGGGTCGATCAGGAGGAAAAAAAACCTACAGATATGTTGCAGGTGGAGAGAGTTAAACAAAAACAAAAAAGGTTAATAATTCAGGATGTGGTGTGAAAGAGAAGAATCAAAGAGCAGCTATTGTTAATACTGGAAATCAAGACAGGCGATGATTTTTTTTTTTTAGTATTTATTTATACTAGTATCATTTATTAATTATTTAATCCTTGAGTTCACATTTAAAATCAGCAAGTAGAATTTGGGTGGCATGAGCGACTGAGATGATCCATAGCGTGCTACCACATCTTTTGTCTGCTTGGTCTTGATTGATTGAAGAGCACATCTGAAGGTAATTTCTCCAGCTATTTGTAGCAGCACGTTAATGAGGCACATCATTACCCTCACGCCCTTTGACCCTCAGAGGCTACAGCACTTTCCTCAAGGAAGACCTGGAAACAATCAGACCTGACCAGAGCTCTTCCTGCCCTGCGTCCCCCTCCCCCTCAACACTGCCTGCTTTCTGTCTGACAATCATGTCACAGATCAAATGGGATTTTTTTGAAATTCGTTTTTTATGTAGGTAAAATGGTGGCGATATGGTGTACGGCGAGATTAGAGACTCTCTTGATTTATTTCCATGTATATGCGGTATGATGGTGGATGGGAGATTTTTGAAGAAACGATTGTGAGAAGCGGTTGATGGAGATATTGATGGTTGAGGGTGGTTGTGAATGCCGTGGTCTGTGTGTTTGGTGTAAAGTGGCTACTTGGTTCTCTTTGCTCTGTGAGAGGGTTGCCTTTGTACTATATTATCCTCTGTCTGAACCAGCACACTCCGTGCCCACATATTTTGGCACGGGTTCAGGCTTTTCCATGTGGCTGTGGATCTTGGAGCCGGTTCACGTAACAATTGCATGCAAGTATTTCTTAAAGAGGAGAAAATAAATGCTTGAATAACTCCAGACGCTGTTTTATCACCTGGTGAGCAAACCTTTTTGACCTGGGTGGTCCAAACCCACAGGAAACTGGTGCGTCATCTGGGTGTGACATCAGTTTCAAAACCTTTTCTCATCCGGTTGATGCTGTTTCTAGTATAACATTTTGCCATCCATGATGGGTTACATAATCATGGAAATGAGGGTATTTGGTGCTTATGTGTGCAGAAAAGCAATAAAGGTCACAGAACAAGGACAAAGCTAGAGCACGATGAATGTGTCATTTCTTGGGCTTTACGTCAAGGAGCGCTCATTAATCGTGATGAGGTGTCAACCATCATCTGCAGCTGACCGTTAGGTGGAAGATGAATGGCTCTGAGGTATCATCAGACCTGTGCAGGCAGCCACAGTCTTGGAGGAACATGCATGAAACAGCTCACATAAGTGATATTGCACCATATATTTTAAAAA
>OMNV01009399.1:59363-75713 GCA_900303265.1 Brotula barbata
GGGATCACTATAGGTTCAAATTTAGTGGACTGTATGTATTATTCAACAAGCAGATTTTCCAGGCCTTAAACCAGGCCATCTGGATTCAGGCTAGGTTGCTTACCACAACCCTGCATGGAACCCGGGCAACACAGTGTCTGATCTGTGCCAGCAAGGTCCACAGACCTAGCAGCCAAAGTCCAGCCGTGACATGGCGGGGGGGGTGCGGAGCATCTGTTTTACTTCCTTCACATGTTAGGCTGTCAACAGAGATTCTGAGATTCAACAAACAATGCAATGTCTTTGAAATCTTCTTTCAAGAACTGATACTGTATCGTCGTTCGTTGTGTGGATAACATTTACTATGCAAATCTTATTTGCAATCCTTAGGTCATTTGAAGCTTATTTTAAAACCCTCCATGTAGTTTAAGAAATGAATCAATTGCGACCTGAGCCAAACCAAAAACGTATCTCCACTTTTTTACCCTATCATTACAGAAAACAGACCTCTTTTAAAGGAAACAAGCCCTATGCAGCCTGCACTACACTATATAAGGACTTGTCTCATGCCACAGAAGTTACATTTCCTACACGTAAAGTTATGCACTTCGAAGTACAAGGGGAATATTTTTTTTAAGTAATTGCATTTTTATTGCTATTGGGCTGCTTTTGATGTGTTTAAAAGATGGCTTTTGGCAGTTTGTCAGTCAAATCAAAGTAGACCCTTCATGATGCCCATCCACCACTGAGTCCCGTCTCTATAAAGATGGGCCACAGCATGTTGGCTGACGGCCGGGGTGTTCAGAAAGAAAATTCAAAAATCCCACCAACAGTTTGCAAAGTGGATGATGGCAGGTGGTAAATACAGTTTATCAAAGTCCTGCATTTCACAGCCTAGCTCAGTTCACTGATGTGTCTGTTTTAACCTTCAACAACATGACAGCCTGTATTTAGATGTACTTGTTTTCTTTAACAATCCATTGTGTATGAATCCATCCAAACATAAAGCAGCTTTCTGACCTTTTTTGACCCGAGTCGACTCTTTGAATCTTAATCTTTTCCTTGTCTTATGTATGCAATAATAATAATAATTTTAAATCCAGATGTATGACCAACAGATCTTTCTCTACCCTACCCCCCGCCCCTTTCTCATTTCAGGATGGCTCCAAACAGAGGCAGGTGAGGAAGAAGACAGTTTCCTTCAGCACAATGCCGAGTGACCGAAAGATTAACAGCACGGCTGCCTGCATGGCTTTCATGTTGGAAGGCTGTGAGATGAAGAAGGTGCGCTCCAATTCACGAATGTACAACCGCTACTTCCTGCTAGATCCTGACATGCACTGGCTGCGTTGGGAGCCGTCCAAGAAGGACTCTGAGAAGGCCAAACTGGAGATCAAAAGCATTAAGGAAGTCCGTCTCGGAAAGAAAACTCCAGTTCTGCGCAGCAATGGTCTCTCTGACCAGTTCCCTGATGAATGCGCCTTCTCTATCATCTATGGGGATAACTATGAGTCATTAGATCTGGTAGCCAGTACAGCAGATGTTGTCAGCACTTGGGTGATGGGCCTGAGGTATCTGGTGTCCTACGGCCGGCATACTGTGGACATGGTAGAGCCCAGCCAACCCAGTCTGCGAACATCCTGGATTGGGTCAGTTTTTGAATTGGCAGATATGGAAAAAGACGGACACATTGATCTGTTCAGGGCCACCCAGATAATAAAAGGGCTAAACCCTGGAATGAAAGAGTCTAGAATAGAGCTGAAGTTCAAGGAGCTCCAGAAAGCTAAAGACCAATATGGAGGAGCAATTAACATGGACACATTTGTGGAGGCATATTGTGAGCTCTGCACACGACCAGAGATTTTCTTCCTGCTGGTCCAGTTCTCCAGTAACAAGGAGTATTTGGACAGTAAAGACCTGATGCTATTCGTAGATGTGGAGCAGGGTGTAGAAGGTGTCACAGAAGACATGTGCAGGGACATTGTTCAGAAATTTGAGCCATCAGCTGAAGGCAGGGAGCGGGGCTATCTCTCCATTGATGGCTTCACACACTACCTCCTCTCTTCAGAGTGCCACATCTTTGACCCACAGCACAAACGAGTTTGCCAGGACATGACCCAGCCCCTGTCCCACTACTACATTAACTCCTCACACAATGCCTCCCTCCTGGAAGATCATTTCTGGGGTTCGTCAGACATCAGCAGCTACATTCGAGCACTGAGAATGGGCTGTCGCAGCATTGAGATCATAGTATGGGACGGCCCAGATAATGAACCTTTAGTGTATGTAGGTAGTTCTGTGGCCTCACCGCTTGCATTCTCTAAAGTCTTGGAAATTATAAACCAATATGCTTTTGAAGGCTCTGAGTATCCCCTTATTCTGTGCCTGGTGACTCACTGCTGCATTCCCCAGCAGAGGGTCATGGCCCAGCATATGAAAAAGATTCTTGGGGACAAGCTGTATATCGAACCCCCCAATAAGGAGGAACATTATCTACCCTCTCCCGAGAAACTCAAAGGTAAAATCCTTTTGAAGGGTAAGAGGCTATCACCCAACTGCACTGACCCTGAGGGAGAGGTGACGGATGAGGAGGAGGGCTTGGAAATGTCTCGGAGAGTAGGGGCTGATGACAAAGAGCAGCTAAATGGCTTGGGCTACAAGAGACTGAGACTGTGCAAGGAACTCTCTGATCTCGTGTCTCTCTGTAAGTCAGTACAGTTCAGGGACTTTGAACTCTCCAAGAGGGACCAAAAATACTGGGAGATTTGCTCCTTCAATGAGGTAGACGCAAACAGGTTTGCCAATGAGTTTCCAGAGGAGTTTGTCTGTTATAACAAGCGCTTTCTCTCAAGGATATACCCCACACCCATGCGGATTGATGCCAGTAACATGAACCCCCAGGACTTCTGGAAGTGTGGCTGCCAGATTGTTGCCATGAACTATCAGACACCAGGACTGATGATGGACCTCAACCTAGGCTGGTTCAGGCAGAATGGCAACTGTGGCTATGTGTTGCGCCCTGCTATAATGAGGGAGGAGGTGTCCTACTTTAGTGCCAATGCCCGGGACTCCCTGCCGGGGGTGTCTGCCCAGCTCCTTCATATCAAAGTCATCAGTGGTCAGAATCTGCCCAAGCCCCGGGGCTCTGCTGCCAAGGGTGATGTGGTGGAGCCATATATCTATGTGGAGATCCACGGCATCCCGGCTGACTGTGCTGAGCAAAGAACCAAGACCGTGTCTCAGAATGGTGACAATCCAATTTTTGATGAGAGCTTTGAATTCCAGATCAACTTACCTGAACTGGCAGTGCTGCGGTTTGTGGTGCTTGATGATGACTACATCGGAGATGAGTTCATTGGCCAGTACACCATCCCATTTGAGTGCCTGCAGCCGGGGTACAGACATGTCCCTCTCCAATCTCTGATAGGGGAGTTCCTCCCGAACACCACCCTGTTTGTCCATGTAGCCATCACCAACAGGCGGGGAGGAGGCAAGGCACATAAGAGGGGCCTGTCAGTCAGGAAGGGTAGAAAGGCCCGAGAGTACACCACCACCAAGACCACGGGAATCAAGGTGGTCGACGAGCTCTTCAGGGCCTCCACCCAGCCCCTCAGGGAGGCCACTGACGTCAGAGAAAATGTCCAGGTAAGGACCCAGACGTAATTAAATGTTTGTTACTTGCTCCTCCTTGGTCATGTTTTGTATACATTAGTTTCACCTTGAATGCCACTTTGAACACGACTGATTTTATTTAGGTTGACACAAAGTAATGGATTCAAGCAAGAAGAAATAGTCTTCAGTTTACACTTTACATTGTGAATACTTTGGATTGAACAAAAACATATTGACAATTTCTATACTGTTAGCATGTGACCACTCGTGGAGCTTTTATTGGCATTACAGAAGAGAACCTGTAGACATGCTACAAAGATCTATCGTGGTCATAATTTGGGGGCCATTAGTGGAGATTCATGGTGATCCTGGCTATCTACACAGCCCAGCTTGGTAATTTACAAGTTTTTTATGAGTCTGATAGTAGATGCAGTTTGGCACACAGGTCGTGCTAGTGGAGATCCTGAATCTATCGCTACATGAAGTTAAATTTAATTAGAATTTGCCCACTATTTATAAGTTGTTATAAAGGCACAGGGGCATTTTCTACCATGTAATTGTTACACCATGTGGACCAAATTGCTGTAGATGATTATTCTGTTTTGGAAGGAGGCAAATTATACTTTATTAATCACAATGGTAATGAAGTGACAATGAAAATTGTGAAGATATGAATTGTGGAATCATTAACGGAGAACAATTGAAGCCTATGAGGGAGGCATTTTGTTTCTAACTTTTTAGGCTGGTTACCAGTAGCAAAGACTTTCCAGTTGTTCCAGTTCCAGTTGCAGTTTCATCTTTTTTGTGAGGACTAAAGGATGTCATCCAAACTTTGTCTCATTTATTTTTCATCCAAAGGACAAGAAAGGTAGAGAAGGCAGGTTTTTTTTTTGCACACCTTATGGTGTGACATCTGGTTGTCAGTTTCGTGTGGTGGACTCTTTTCTTCCCGGACAGCTTTCAGAATAAAGCTGAGCTTAATTGAATGCTGTCACAACTAATGACATGACTCCATCTCCCCGATGTGTTTAATAACCCCATCAAAGTGCCCGCTTTACTGGTAATTGAGAATGTTCCATTTTTGTCCAGGTTGTGTATCGTCAACATGACAGCTCAGCATGTGCCACGCAGGTTTTCTTTCTTAATCATAACAATTACTGTCCCACGTGCAATATCTTCACCTTTGTTTTTACGATTATTATATGTGAGCTCTCCGAGGTACTTTAATGTCTTGATATTCCTGTTTTATGTCGGTGAAGAATAATCGGTCTCCCCAGGTCTGTAAAAGGAGTTACATGGCTTAACAGAAGCAGTACATACTGTACTGTTGAGGTCTTCTTTTAGCTGCCATAAATTAGATCAAGACCTGAGCATGCTCCTCCAGATGCTTGAAGCTAACGCAGTACACTCCATATTACTTATCCAGGTCGTAAATACCAGTCCGTCTTCAGTAAGAACTAACCATCAGTGGCAGTAACCTCAGTTTAATGACATGGCAAACAAAAGGCCAGACCAAATGAAATAAGTAGAAATGTGATTAGAGATCCTGTGGCATGCTGCCATGGATTTTTCAGTTGTGGACATCGACATGACTGAAATCAGACGTTTTGTTAAAGCGAGAGAGACGTATGTTTATGTTTGGAGTTGGAATGGAGTGTTATCAGAGATGGTAAACCACAGCCTGGATGGGGCGAAAACAGGGTGATTATTGGAAAGAAATAACATAAGTATTCCCTGATGAAACAAAAGATTATCACGTGCTGCTCCTTTCCACAGGGGTGGGGGAGGAGCTTGTGCCATAAATTTAACTGTTTGCTGAAACGGTGCTAATCGTGGCCCGTGCTGCTTTATTAGCCTCGAAAATGCACTGCAGCCAAGGACCTGTAACAGCAGTTGTTGTTGTCTGAATTTATACGTTTTAAGAAAATGCTGCAGCAATAAGCAGCACGTTGGCATCAAAGTAAACAGTATAATTCAGGGGGAAAGACTGAAATCAGTTACTGGACAAGGATTTCAGGAACCAAGACAAAATGGAAACTTCACAAGGAAAGTGAAGATATAACATGATGTGATGCAAGGTGGAAGTGTTAAAGAAGGGTTGCAGGGGATCGTAAGAAAGACCTCAGCTAAAGATAAAAGTGAATTAATTATGACTTAAGTTTTTTAAAGCTAGCGCAAATGCTATCCAGTCCCAAAAGGTGCAGAGTGAGTTGAACACCAGCGCTTCAAAGGCAGGTATCAATTTTGCTCAGTTTGATAATGAAAATTGAGTGGCTCATGGTGTAGGATGATCATCTAGGGATGGGAAGGTTGCCAGTTTGATCATCTTTCATGTCTAACGGCCTCTTTGCAAGATCCAAAGCCCCTAATTGTTCCCAACAAGCATGCCGGTGCCTTGCTTGGGTACCACTGCTGTCAGTGTGTATCCAACTCCCTCTGTTTAGCTGCAAAAGTGAATGAAAAATCATAGAAATGACAGCTTCATCATGTCATTTTCCTATTGTTAGGTCCAAGTCTTTGCTCATGTACGGGTTAGGGAGTAATATAACACATCCCACTATCATGTGGCTCCAATCAACAAAATTAGGCTCAGTGTTGAAGCGTTCACAGACATGCCATGTGTCACTTCAATCTGTTCGGAAGCTTTGAATCATTGTTCATAAATACATGGTGATGGGTGGATACATGATTGGATGGGACCCAGTTAGATGATGCGTGAAGGCCATTTTTAGTTTTTAAGGAAGCCGTCTTTCTGTGGCCATGGTCACGGCCTCCAACATTCTTCTGCCAGGTTTGAAATGTAAATTGTCAGTTTAAATTGAAGAGATGAAAGTTGATGAAAGGAACAAAAGAGATGGAATTGCCTAGAGATGAATGACCGAAAATAAGGCTTTGAAATGTAATAAATAGACAGGTGTGAGCGGTTATAAAGGCCGGCTGTGTCCACTGTGGAAAAAAAAAAACAAAAAAAAAAAAACTGAAGGAAACAGGTAAAATATTATGTAATCATAAAAATCCTCTGCGACTTTCAACTTTCGTTTCATGTTTACAGAGCATGTGATGTCTGAAACCATAATGCCAATCAAACATGGGAGAATCAAACGTGTGCCCTTTACAGATTTCTTTTTCTTTTCGTTTTAAGAGACTGACATGGTATACACTTTCATTTGCACCGGAAAGGATGAAATGATCTCACCGCATTATGAGATGTTTATTTCTTATTTTAAGACTTCACAGAAATTAGAAGAGAAAAGAAAAAATAGCTTGTTAAGAATACAGATCACTCCATTATCTCATCCTGTATGTTGGGGACAGCAGATGGCCGGTCCGAATGAGTCACTAAAATTAATTAACGGCAATTATCTCAATGGTCTAGTAATTTGGTGAAGATGGTCTCTGATGATTGCTTTCCTTGTATAGAACAAAAAAGATCTTTCTTGATTTTTTTTTATTTTGCAGTGCTTTTTTTGGGGGGTAGAAGATAGCAACAGGGCCTGTGGTCAACAACCTGTACAGTCCACAAGTGGGAGGGTCCACAACGCCCGATTAAAAAGGCAAAAATACACTTCAACCTGAGTAAGAGCCCGCTGCATGCCGCTTTTACACCTATACTCCCTGATATGAGGCCATAACCTGACATGAAAGCGGTGCACCATTAGCACGCGCACACACACACACACACACACACAGAGTTACATATGCACATCAAATGTTCCCATCAAAAGCTTATTTCAGCTCACCAGGCTCTTACAGGATTTCCTTTTATCATCAAATTGCAAAACTTCCAGGTGGTCTGGTTTGAATAAAAGCGAGGCAAGTGCATCTCACTCTAAAAGAGACCGGGTAGAGCGGTGCACATTGACAAGTGGGCAATTACAGTGGAGGCTGCCATGTTTCGTATGTGGATCCAGGCAGCAAATCGATTATGTCTGCTGCAGACTGAATGAAGCCCCTTTTCTGTGGTTTTCCTGCTTATAGACTTTATAAATCTGACACAGAGGTGGAGAAGATCGAGATGTCAGCCTTGAGTGTTTTTTTACGACTGAAAAGTATGTGTCTGTGTGTGTGTATGTGTGTTTTTAGACTCTACCTGTCTCAGCAACACTGCGGTTCTGGAGAGCAACAGCAAAAGACAGATTGAGACAGAAAGAGAGAGAGAGAGAGAGAGAGAGAGATGGCGAGAGAAAGGGAGGAAAAGAAACAAAAACAGTGGTGTAACCAGACACGGAGCCTTCATTTGGGGAATGCGGGAAGAGGGGTTAAGTGGGGGAAGGGGTTAATTAGAAACACCAGCTTCTCATTTTGAGTTTTGTCCCACCACGGCTCGGAAACAAGATTGTTTTTATTGCGTAACAATTATCCAAAGACATTCACGCACGCTGGTCTTTATACACACATGCATTTAATTAGTCAGAGCTTAACAAATAACTTCATAACGTCAACTCGCAACACACTAAGGCAATCACAATCGTTCATACACACATAATCGCACACAGGAGTCTCATAACGCCGCAGTGCCACTTAACTGCTCTGCTTCCACTCGTGCTTCTCCCATATGTATTCAACGGCTCATAAGGTGTTAACTGTGGTTCAAGCTCTGCATACAGATGCCTACTGTGTCCCCTGGCCACCCTCTCTGTCTCCAGGAAGGTTGGGCCCTGCAGTGACAGCACATCCTCTAAGGTCAGGAGGGGGCGAGGGGGGGTGGTTTGGTAGTTTCTGCAGGGCTGGAGGTCTAGCCCAGGGAGACGGCTGGTTCCCACACTGTAGGGAGTAGAGTGTGTGAACTGATTTCCAACTAGCAGCACTGCCTCGCTGCCTCTCAATTGTTTTTTTTCTTCCTGCTCTCATTCTGTCTTGTGCTTTTATTCTCTCACACTCATTTTTGTTTACCTAATTGCTCTCGCTCTCAACGCCGGCTCTCCACATTTCAATCCTTGCATTTTCCTACTTTGGCCTAGATTGCTCTTTTCCCCCGCGTTTCCTCTCCCCCTTTCCCCGGCCCCCTCTCTCTATTTCCACTTTATTCTGTTGCTTTCTTTCTTGCTGTCATTTAACCAAGCCAACCGATGGGGTACTGTGTGAAAAACCGTGGGTCTGATTTGGTCGCTGAAATTCTCATGCAGGCAGAACAAAGCTACGCTGTCAGAGGCTGTTGCCTAGTGCTGGAGCTGTAGAGACTTTGAATCCAGAAATGAATGCCGAAACTTTGGTTGGGGTGTGTTTTAAAAGAAGCTTGGCCCAGGAAATGTGAAGACTGAGACATGACAAAATAAAGCAGGCAGCAGACTTGAGATGAAAGTGAATTTGGCACGTTTGAAAAGGGCTATTCAACTGTCGGATATGGTGCTGCAAGTAAATGCCAGTGTACTCATGACTTGTGTTTGTTAAATGATGTTTACACCAGAAGGAGTAGTTGGAGAAACGTGGTGGGAAGAGGAAATAAGGGGAAAGAATCACAACATTGTTGATCATGAAAAAAACCCAGGTTCTTCAAGCCCCATCTGATTGGTTGGTAGCTTGGTTGGTTTCTGAGTGATCATGCAAAATGAAGTCTGTGATGTTTTTCTTAGATGTTCTGAGGACTTTTCAGTCTTGAACTTCGTGGATGTGCAGGATGGTAAATGCAATGGCTAAAATAGGACTAAAAATCAAGCTGTCGGGACAGTTCAGGACCTGTGGCTTTGATGGAGCTCTTGCAATTTATCACTGTCAATTCTGGGATTTTAGTCTTAGTCTTTGACAGATTATAATATTTCATTTGAATTTACTATCTCTAATTCATACGGTTTTACTTTAAATTTAATCAAGGCGTCATTCTGTATGCTGTAACTTTACTTCAATTCTTGTCACCAGGAGCTCTCCAGATTTTTGTCACTTTTTAGTCCCATTTTAGTCCCACAAGTTTCACTTGTCAGTCAGATATGTGGATACGCCTCGGGTATTAGGTTCTAGTCCAAGCTAAAAAGTGTAGCTTGGACTTGGTCAGTTTCCATTCTTCAATGTAATTCATTTTTCCGTTGTTATTTTTTTGGCATTCAGTATTTTCATCCTTCCGTTCTCATTAGTAGTTTTTCCTTACATAGTTTTTGCTTGAGGTTGTTCATTTCACATTTTTTTTATTTTTATGCACAATGGTTTGATTGTCAACAAAACTACACATAAAGTATTTATGTAGTAGTTATGTTTTGTTAAAAAAATACATCCTGATTTGTACAAGTGTTAGTTATAGGCATAGTTTTGCTATTTTGTATTTGTCGTTTAGCCCCATCTGTATTCCACTATGAGAGTAAAAGTACAACATGTCCCATTTAATTCTCATTACGATTATTCAGATGAACATATGCTATTAGAGCAGAAGACTAAACACAGGGAAATGAGAGAAAGACAGAGGAGGATGAGAGACAGAGTGAACTTCAGTGCCTTCAGGCTGTGCTCCAAATGTTGGCTCCAGATCCTCTGGAGTGTCAACTGTGCAGACTGATGTTATGGGAAACCACTTGCTTTACTGTCGCCTATACAAACACTTGCTGTCTTATCTCTTGTTTCTGTTCTGAGGGGAGTATCAAGATGCCTCTCTTGAATCTGAATCACTCTATCGCTTAGCTGAAAGTCACATGAAATATGTGTTTTTGATATTTGGGCCACAATCACTTCATTTGCCAAGTATGAACACCAAAAAGGAATTTGCCCTAATTGGCGACAAGGGAGACGCGTTGATATCGTGCAAAGATCTTTACACGGATATTTAACACTCAAATTCTACTAATGCTGCTGTTGTGAACTTCCTGGATAAACATATTCAGTTTCAATATTCCATTTCTGAACCAAAGATAGAGGACATGACTGTAGGCTGCCACGACTGCCTGACACGGAGATTAAAGCTGTGACCTTCAGTCTTGGGATGGCCTCTCTAAGCGCTCGCTCAGCCCGGGGAGATTTGATCTCATTCCAACAGCAGCACTTGTGATTTCAGGGGCGTAGATCACATCCACAACAACACCTTCGGGCTGATAAAATCTGCATAGTTTAAATTGTTGCGTGTTTTCTACATATTTTTTTCTACAGCACCATGATCATCATAAGGCACGGTGACATTTAAAACATCAGTGTTAGGCCATTGATTTGTAACATTCAATAAGTGCTTGTCTTCTTCCCAGAATGCCATGGTGTCCTTCAAGGAGCTGTGCGGTTTGACCCCTGCAGCCAACATGAAGCAGTGTATCCTCACAGTGTCCACCTGGCTCATGAACAGCGAGCGGTCCCTGAGGGTGACCGTGGACCTGAGTGAGACCTACCCCACCATGGAAGCTCAAGGTCCTGTACCAGAGCTGCTACGCAAAGTTCTCAATGCCTACGACATGGTAAGGTCACACAGAAATACACGGGGCTACATTTTACTTCGCGTAAATGGACAAACACGAACTGCTGGGTTGTTTATTTGTTTTTGTTTTTCCTTGACATTTGACATATGGCCAATGAAAGACAACACTTGGTATTTCAGAGTAAACACCACCCGTTCATGGGAGTCTGTCCTCGGAGTTGTGTGAAGGCTTTTATTTTGTAGAGTTTTAGGTTTACATCAACAGCAGCCTAATATGGCAAAACAGTGAAACTGGTCTGACGTAAGTAATAAATTCAGATAAAAACATTATTTCTGATCGTAAACAAGTTTCTAAATTAACTTTGCCAGCCAATACAGCACCACGGAAATGCATTTGCGACTTATTGGGGTCATTATCACTGAAGTGAATCCTCTGGATTACACTCTAATCCAATCAATTTCTGCCTTTGTTTCATATAATAGGGTTGACATGTTGTGCTTTCCTCCATGATATTATCGATACAAAATGATAAAAATGTGATTGTTTGACAGCTAGATATGCAACCATTTTTCCACACCTGTTTTTCCCCTTAAAATAGTGACACAAATGACGTAATCCCGGCAAATCATTGTAACTGGTAGTAACCACATTCTAATGGATGGACATTGATTTTGAGTACATGAAGAAAATAGTCGATATGAAATATTACAAATAAAAGTTTACCCAAAGATAAAATACCTTCTGAAATTATAGTATAAATTACAATGTATGGTATTTAGAATGGTTAATCTCGATGACACAGAAGAACATCAAACTTTAGAAAACACAATAAGGAAGGGAAGAATGAAAAACAAGGATTAGAAATGAATTGAATTGAATACTTTAAACTTTACGAAAATGTTGTTGTATTGCCATTGAAGTTGAACTCACAACACACAAATTATATTCATCAACTAAAGCACATAAGATAAAAAGTCAAATCACTCAGGGGCCCCCAGTAAAAGTGATAACGGAGCGGCCCCACGGTGATGTCATAAGCGTTTTCTGCTCTGTGTCAAGCTTAATAGCTGCTTCGGCTACATAGATAAAACAGATGAAGCTCAGATGATGGTTAACTTTCTCCCCACCTTACTGTTAATTTGCATAACGTCATTCAAGCTTGCACACAGCTGGACTGTTTAACAGCAGGCTTATTAAACATGGCTGACACCAACCATTGACCAGTCAGAGTGTCAAGCTGGAACAGCCCATTGTATAATTATTACACGATGATTTCCCTACTCAACCCTGTGTCCGTTCTTACAAGAACACCACATTTTTCAGCATTTGACATTGGTCCAGCCCACTAGGGGGTTTGAAGGACTGTGTAATTAGTTATCACCCGCTGTTCCCTCTCCTCCCCATGAGGCTCGTTGGGAGTGCGGGTGAACTGGGCCACGAAGGAGGAACACGTTTGCTACCTCCACACTTCTCAGGTCAGCTGTACTCCACTGACAGGATGTGACGGGTGTGAGGCATGGCAGTCCACGTTTGACATTGACATTGACTTAGACACAGTGTAACACAGAACGTTTGCCGTTGCTTATCAAGGTGTCTGCATACATGGGCCACTGGTGCGTCACTAAAAGGCTGCCCACCAGAAACATGGAGCATTTTGTAGGGATTCACCCAGTAAGTGGATGATAGGTGTTTTCAGTATATACTGCATGTGCATAACGATACTGGTTTTAAAATACTGCAGTATATGGGTTCGGTAGTTTGTTTATTTGTTGCTGTTTATGTATCACTCTTTGTGGAAGTTGGAGAGAAACCAGGGAAGAAAGAAGACCTTTGTGAAGTGGGGATGTTGTTCACCTTGACAGTCACATGTACTGTTCTTCTGAGTATCCTTTCGGCTATTGTAACACGTGTTTGTCCTCTGTTGCGGAGGCTACAGTCACCCAGTTTTGGAGGTCCCAATTTTCAGTGTCGCTTTATTTTATGTTGAAGCATAAAACAGCTTCATCTGTTTTATGTTTAAGCCTAAACAACTTCTTGGTCGATCTCTGTTGTACGTTTTACAGTGGTCCGTCACACAGGACTGCGCCGACATCAGATGTGACAGCGCAGCTCCAAAATGGCATTTGCTTTGTCGTGTATGATGTATTGCACCAAGCACGAGGCATCGTACTGTCAGAGCAACTCTCAAGAGCCGGTCCACAAAACCATCTCAGAGACACAGGCTGAAAAAAAAACCCTCTCTCATCTTTGCTTTCCCTCAGCAGGCTAACAATCACTGTATTAGCAGATTTTTAAAACCTTTAGATTAAAATAGTTAGAAGCAATTTATCTTTAGAGGCTGTAGAAAGGGGTACCACACGTATAAGAAATGTTTGTACCTCTTACAAGAATCGTGCAGAGGTGCAGGTGAAATGTTTAGGATGCTCCTTGCAAGCAGAGAAGATAACAGACCACAGTGGAGACATAAGAGCAGCAGTGTTGCATTCATTTAAGTAATCTATATTTTACACTTCTGTCATTACTCTCCCCTCTGCTGCTTACTGAATATGTTTTTTGCAGTGCCATACATGACTGAGTTTAAAGCTGTCAGGACGACGTGAAATCTCCGATCCATGAAAGGTGTTGACATTTTTTTGTTGATCTGACCTCAGTCAGACAGACAGTCTGTGCACTTTACCACCCCGGGTCTATGCAGCAGCTGATTGTTATTAGCAGCACTTCATTTAAATTACCCATACTACAGCTGTGCCAATTTACATAATCAGTGTTTGTAAATAACATGCAAAATTGTGGGGATACAAAATATAATGTCCCAGGCTGTGAATTGCAATGGATTGAGTAAATAAGTCCCCCGTTGTCAGATTTGCCTGTTCGCACACAGCCACATTCAAAACAGAGCATGTAGTGGGTGTACAATGTGTGTGTGTGTGTGTGTGTGTATTATCCCATGGAAACATGGTTGCCAACACAAGGTTGTTTGCTACAGCATATCAGTCTGTAGTGTGTCCTCATTCAGCCCCATGTTAACATAACAAAACACCTGTAAACATCTGTACACTGAATATGTCCTTAAGACCACACCACTTGGTCTTATTTGAACGCATACATACCTGAATGTAAACACACAAAGTTATGTTATAAATGTCACAGTATGTAAGTCATTATTGGTGTTCATATTCTTGTAAACACTGTATTTACTCCTAATTGCTGAACACTGGCCACATGGGGCTCATGTGATGTTACATAAATATCATTGCAGCTAAATTGAGCATAGTAACAGAAAAAAACCCCACATGAATCATGGACAGCCGTTGTCATCCTCAGTTTTTCAGATTAAGAGCTTCTGCTTTTTTTGACATTGTAATCATAGTTTCAGTATCAAGTAAGACCTTTGAGTGGTTAAGTCACATGGTGTGGAAGAGAAATTTCTACCATTACAGCAAAATTCCTTTGTGTGTTATTTTCTTTGCTTTTCATCTCTTGTGTTTAGATATCTTCAGGAGACCACAGCATGATGATGAGACATCTAAGATGAAAATTAACCTCATGTCCTCTCTGTGTTCTAGATGATCCAAACCAGCAGAACACTGATTGAGTCTGCCGACATGGTCTACTCCAAACTCACACAAGCACAACGGGCAGGTATGCACCATTTCAGGATGAGCCGCTCATCATTTTACACATTCACAACAAAATAAGTTATGTTGTGTCATGTTAATTCTTAGGAATAAGTACTTTCCAATTTTACTCAGAGAGGATTTGCCTTGTATCCCCTCTTCTCTGAAATATTCTGAAAGAAACACTTCAAGCAATGGTGGATTCAAGGACAATCTGAAACCTCCTGGGTTTCACTCCTGGGTACATTTTTTTTTATTTGCTTTGACAAAATAATATTGTGGAATACATAAACTGTCTGGTTTAATAATTTCTGGTTGGATTATCATACTTCAAGTGAACTGTTTTTTTGGTTTTTTTGAGATGGTACATTCCCATCACGCTGTCGTCGCGTTGACAGTAAACAAATGAGAAAGACCCTCTCTAGATAAAAAGAAAGTGGGAAAAAAACGCACCAACAATAACAGCATGAGGCACAGAATAGTTTAGACGGGTCCACAGGAGAAAAGATTGTTAATATAATTGTTAATATGCAAATATAAGAAATGAAAAACTAGCTAGCTAGCTGGGTAGCTAGCGGTACTGCTTGCTAGGCTAAGGGTTAGCTAGCCAGCTAATTTGAGTGAATGAAGGGGAGAGGACTGTAGAGACAAAGACTGAGGTGACCAGTCGTCTCTGTTTTCTCTTTTGGTGTCCTATCCCCGGCTATCAGTTGGGATGAATTGGAAATGTGATTTTACCATTAATTCTATGGCTCAGGAACCGCTGTTTAATGCCATGTTCTGCTTTTTAGATTGAAAGTATCATCATCAGCGGTAACAATGGCTGCTGCCGTCATAAGGGGCCATTCCCCCGTGAGTCAGCGCAGAGTATTTATCATGTCAGTGGGCAGGTGAGAACAATCAGCCAGGCACCGAGGACGGAGAGCATAAACATCCTTTCAACGAGGAAAAGAAGGGAAAGCAATTGAAAGAGAGTGAAGAGGGGGTGGGTGGCTCAGCAGAAAGAAAAATGTGGAATTAAAGCAGCATTTGGATAAAAGGTAGTGAATATACCCGAGATCCAGCCTTTTAGAAGATGGGTTATAATTGACTATAATGAGGTCATTAAGACATAAATGGCTCCACGTGGAGAGAGGCTGAGGCTTGTCTTCCCCTTTGAACAGGCTGGAATAGAGTAAAGTGTCTTCCGCTTGCTTGTTTGTCTCCAGTCTTCCTCAGTATTCAGCGGTGAAATGTTAGGGATTATGTGCTGATTTATGTGGGTTTTGTGCATGAAAATGAGAGAGAAGTCAGATTGGCTGACTGGTCACATGGCCGCCTGATGAACTAAGGCTGAAAAAGCAATTTAAGCCTGCTATGTTGCGCTTCACTCCCCCTGTGTCACACAGAGGCAGGGATATGCCACATTATACCACCAGCTGAGAGGGAAAAAGGTTTAACGCTGAAGCTGGAATCAAAGATCACTGAGGCCTCCCAGCCCAGAGCTGCAAGCTGCTTCAGAGGTGATGACCGCAGGGCAAAGCAGAGCACAGCGATGGACACTCACAGCAGTGTGTCCGTGTTGGTGGCTTGGTGATGCAACTTAATGGTGGCTCACCGCTGTTGCCTGGTGAAACTAATTGGCCGCGTTACACAACAAACTTGAATTCATTGACGCATTTTCTACACGTGGATGAGCAGGAAATCATTCGAAGCTACAAAATAATGCAAAATGTGGAGTTACAAAGTTTTCACGTATGAATAGCATTATTCGATATAAGGGAGAGACGACCCTGTGGGGCCTCAGCTGCATGCCAAACATAGCACTTTCCCTGACA
>OMNV01009399.1:75813-91522 GCA_900303265.1 Brotula barbata
CAACCGCTGCCATTCTCTCATGAACAGAACTTTACTTTTTATTGACTGGATTGCCAAGTATTTGCAGTAAAACTTTTTGATTTAGCAAACTGGGTGTACTGTTGCTCACTTTGCATAAAAGTGTCTGCCAAATGCATGAATGTATATGTATTGTCATATACAGAATGTCAGGCAAAATTTAGTTTGTTGTACTACCCGTACAGTGTTAAAATTAAAATTGGAATATCAAGGGAACTGGTCCTGAAGCTTTAATATTTAACAACGTAAATTTGTGTAAAATTGTTATGTAACTCAATTGAATTCTGGCCAACACAGCACCATCAGTCATTCTATTATAGCCAAAAAATATTGATATTGTACAGATATTTTATAAAAGACACTAGGTAAAAACACCGTAGTCCTAGAGACAGGAAAGATAAAAAAGTAAAGCAATAAAACAATAAAATATAAAAAATAACTTGAAACAATAGAAAAATGAAATGCTTGAATGGAGATTAATCAAGTTATAAAAAAAAATGGCTTGTGAATATGTTGTAGCCATATATACATTTTTTATGACACAAACATTTTTTACATAATTGCTTCCTCCCCGACTTTTCTCTCCTGTGTTTATTAAGACATAAAACACACAAGCTCTAGTTACATGTTTACCTGTGCATAAATCCCATCTGAAACAAAGCAATAATCCCATGACAGTCCAGCAGAAAGTATAAAATATCCAGTATTGGATTTGTGTGACCTTAGTTCTAGCAGCGAAAGAGCAAAACTGCACTCTCAAATTCAAAGTGCTTTAATTGCTTCAAGATCAACATCAAAATTATAAACATGGAAAGGCTCTTCTTGTGTAATTTATATTTGATATTGCTTTCGTCAGGCCCTTCCCCCTCCTATAATAATGAATTAATTTGTTTTGGATTTAAGTGCACGACGTTATCTTCTCTTCTCTGCTCAGCCTGCACTTTTTCCCCTCCATCTGCTTGCTACCCGTATCTGCTTGCTCATTGATAACACGGGGTTTATGCTCTCAGAATGCTTTCATAAGGGATCTGTCAGGTTTGCAATTACCTTAGACTGTAAAAATCAGCGATACCAATTAAATACCTGCTGGTACAAACACGCCTTCGTGAGTATGTTTGTCCTCCGCGTTTCACTGATACGATCGAACGGTGGCTGTATGAGACCTTGGAACAACTCCAGGTCCTCAGTGTAGTGTCTTGGTGAAGGGCAATGGGAGGAGCATTAACCGAATGCAGTGGTTCTCAAACTTTGCTATGTGTACCACCAAGACACCATATGACTGGAATTTTCTGCAGAGAAAAACTCAATTAAAACTGATCCTTTCGGTGTTAAGTCTCGATTTCTGTACAATCCAACCACAATCCAGGGAAGCAGGTTCTGTATCCGTTTTATTCCGTAAACAAACAAAAGACAGAGCTGATGGAACATTGAAAGCAGTCAAAAACTGTGTTGCCTCCCACTTCCCACCTGTGCATAGTCAGACCCCTTGAACTTTTCACCTGGTACCTCACCAGTGTACACAGGTGAGCATTTTTCTTCATAGGAATATAGTCAGAAGCACACATAATATGCATAAATAGCAAATAAACAATAGTGTACCACATATAGTCACATGCTTATATTCAAATGGCACCTACAATTTATTTTAGCCTACAGAGCAAAATAATTATGGTGGTCAAAGAAGAGCACAGGCCTCTCTCTCCCTGACAAAAGAGTAGATCTTTCAAATTGCACGAAAAACACGAATTCACTTCTAAGAGTGTATTTGATAAACTGTGATTATTTACATTGTGGAGAACAGAAAGAGAGAATCGGAGTGCAGACATAAAAGAGAAGTGGTGAATTTGCATGAAACTGAAGGTCTTGTCCCTATGATCGATCTGGAAGTTAAAGGTATAATTTTGGTGTAATGGCTGTGTGAGAAGCGGAAAGGTGCTATTTAGAAGACGGGCTGTCAGCAGCAGGAAAAGAATATGGGAGCTCGTGTGTGTGTCTGTGTGTGTGTGTGTGTGTGTGTGTTTTTGTGTGTCGCTGCTGCAGCAAAGCTTAATTTACGGCTTTTGATTTGACCTGACACTTTTGCGGAACCATGAAGACTGTGCTCTGCTCATCAGCTAAATGATGTTGTGACAGAGGCATAAACAGAGCGAACAACAAGGCTCCAATCTGATATGAGCAACCTGAGCTAATCTCTCTTTCTGAATATGCACAGCGTGAAATGAACGACACAGCAGCTCAGATTGGAACTGCATCTCAGAATAGTTTTGGGTTGCTGTGGTTGTTGCTTTCCTGCAGCCCCGTACTTCCTCTCCTCCAGCCTTCCTCCGTTGAGTTGATGTGCAGTCATTATTGCAGCTAATCAGTTTAATTTGGGCACTGAAGTTGACGTGCTGTTGCGGAGGGATAGGTGCTGGATGATCCCCCCCTGGGCACTATTGATGGCTCGCCATCATACACCACTAATGGGGCACCAGATAGACAGCTGGGATGCACACTCTGTCACCTCCAGATGCTACTGCTGTGTGTGCGCGCGTGTGTGTGTGTGTGTTTTTGTGTGCTCTGGCTTCTGTTCCTGTTGTTGCACACATTTCTAATGAGCAATGTTTATCTAAAATGTTTATTCATAATGCGCGCTTCTTATTTTCTGTGTGTTTGTGCGTGTGTGTGGGTGTGCTCGCATGTGTTTTCAAGTACTGACAGCCATCAAATTCTGCTTGAATAAAGATGGTAGGACGACAATGGAAATGTCAAACATCGCATGTGTATTTCTCGTGTGTAAATTGACAGAACCTGTAATTCATAAATGTCTCCGATGAAAGAAAAGAGCACATTGTCAAATGTTGAATCCACAGGTTGGCTGTCTAAACACGTCACCATAAGGTCACGTGACCAGCAGCTCAACAGGCATCATGTGTCGAGTCAGAGATTAATGGATGTAAGCGAGGATGTTTAATGAAAAAGTGACATCGATCCCACGCCATAAAATAGCCGCTGTCAACATTCTGTTTAAGCAGAAGTCAACAAGCGTACTGTCTCTGAAGACTGGACTGAAATCGCTTTGTAGCAACGGTGCAGCAACACGGACAGATACCACATGTCATTAAACATAAATAAACATGATGAATAAATAAACAACCATATCATAAATGATATATTCTACGTAGATTCTATGTGAAATACGTAGCGATGAATGTACAGGCAGATGCGGAAAGTATTTTTGTTATACAATATATCAGCTTACAAGTTGTGATTGAATTTGATGAAGAGGCACTCAGCACCGTAGCGGCTAACTGTAGTAACTGTAAATGTTATTTTCCACCCTCGTTGACAGAGCGAGTCCTGTCTGCCCCCTGACCGTGTTTATTTATTGATATCTCTGTCCTTGCAGAGATTCTCTTTCTGACCAGCCACTCTGTCTGTGTGTGTTTGTCCGTGGCAATTCCACGTGAGTCTCATTACCATGGAAATGGAAAGGATAAAAAGATGTTGACCCATGAGTGTTTCTCTGCCTTTTGTACATTCATTCTGCAGCTGGAAAATTCCTTTCCGTATTGGTAATAAGTATTCCGCTTGAAATCGGCTCTGCTAACGACTTGTCATGAATTAATGAAAGTGTCTCCACGTTTCCCATCGTTTCTTGTTTTTTTTTTGTCAGTTCTTTTCATCAGCTCCTGTTTGGAGATTGTGTTTGAATCGTTGTTTATTTACCTTTTCTCACTGCCTGAGCCTGGCTCTGTTTTATGCCCGTGTGCCTGTGGAGTATGGGGTTTGCTGCTGCAGTGCTCATTACTAAAGCAAAACCTTCTCCGCTCCATGCAGAGACTTCACTGAGCTGTGTATGTACTGTGTATGCATGTGCCTGAATAGACACGTTGTTGTCCCCCATTCCTTGTGTTAGCAGATCCCAACACTGATTAGTCCCTCACCCTGTCCCTCCTCCATCCATCCATCCATCTCTGCTTGTCTATCTTAAAAGCAAAGCTTAAGATCCAGAATATGATGAGGTTGATAATTTGTTCTTGAAGTCAAATTTCAAGAGTTTGAGTGGCAGTAAGGAACAGCAACTGTGAGACTGTTGATGGAAGCAAATGCTTAATAATTGGGAAATTAAATGCTTGAAGAGGCTGTAGTGCGACAAGCTGCCCCCAGCTAATTTCATCCCTTATTCAGCTCCCTGTCTGCCTCACTCTACAAGTCTCCCGATCACAACTTGCCTTGGCTCAGCTCTGCACCAGCAGCGGCCCGGTATCTGCGCCAGATTACAAGATTAAATCAGCCCTAAAGCCTGTTACCGCAACTTCCAGGCCCTGAGACAGATATTCAGCTACGACTGTAGATCAAGGAAGATTACAATAGAACAAAAAGAACTTAAAATCTGACCTGTGCTCAGTGGCCCACAAAATTTCATTTCTTATTGGTTATTCTGAGCTACTATTGGCCTTCTGCTGAGTTTTTTTGCATGTTCAGTTAGGAGATCAAAATGACTGGCAAGCGTACAGAAAGCTATTGGCATATGTTAACATTCTCATTCCAGAAACATTTTTGTCTTACAGGAAACCGTAGGAGAGTAACACAGTCCCTCGAGAGCGAAGTATGATGAGGGACTCAAGATGGTGGAATAAAGATCAGCATAAATAAATAAATGTAAAGTCAGCGTCAATATGATTTATTAAATAGCAGTTAACAGTGTGACAAAGGGTAAATAGGACACACGTGCTAGGTACGGTTCAAGGCATTTGATTGAAGCCTGAAGTGTTCAGCGTAAGCCTTAATTCTGGGTTGTGCTGGTTTTGGTGTGCAGCCTGAGTATGGATGTGTAAATGTACGTGTGGGCATTGTGTATCTGAGCCTGGTTGTATGCAGAGGGGCATGCTGTAACAATAACAGCATGAAGATTTTGGTAGAGTGGGAGGCAATGTACCTATTTGTCCAGAGAGAAATAGCATGGCAACCTCAAACTGGAGTTTAGAACATTAGGTCACCAAATCTCCGGTCTCTAGTGAATGGTGCTGTTTAATCCATGTTACTCAGCGGCGTGACTCACTTAGAACTCTGCTTTGTCAAACACCGCGCAGTCCATAAGAGCTGGAGATCTTTATGCCACTCGATGAAAGTAGGGGGGTTGGAACCAACTCAACTATTACCAGATGTGGTGGCGAAAAAGACAGGCGGACAGACGGACAAGATCTAAATCAGAGGGAGATGGAGAATTTACTGTTTGGAGTTTGGACGTGTTGGCCCCTTCACCAGTTACAGAACCAGCCAGAACCAACAATTGGACCACCTACAAGCAGAGATGGGGCCAAATATAGATATTTTGATACAAAATATACCCCTGTTGTATCAAAATATACTAAAAAATAATATGTCCAAAAACTGTATCAAAATAAAATACAGCATTTTGATGCGACAATAGAATGTAAATCTTACAAAAATTTACAGTTTGGGTTGTTTTGAACCAGATTTTTGTGTATTTCTATCACTTGTCAGCATTTATTCAATGATTAAGTTCTGAGTTGTTTGAGAATCGGTACCTGCCTACTGGCAAGGAGAGGTCTCAGAAGTAGTAACCACAGCAGTCAAAGTTCAAAGAGCACCACAAGAGCCTGACTTCCTTCCAAGAATTCTTTTTGCCCTGAAAGTTCTGTGTTCTGCATCCTACACAAGACTTTTTCTTGCAAAAAAACAGAATTATCTTTGGGAGATAATCTCTCACTCTACACTATAAACCAGATTTATTAAAAAGCTTTTTGAGCTACGATGGAGATAGTGTATCTGTTTGGTCAACAGAGAAATCATCCTAAGCCTTGTGTATCTCTCTATTGCATTAAATCAAATCTTGGAGTGCCTTAAGGTTTTAACAGACTCATATAGGCTGAAACAGAGCCTTGAAGTAGTTTTTTTCTTAAGGCCTCAAGGATTAGTGACGGTCCTCTCGGGCTGAGGGATGCTGGCCCTACTAATAGAATAATTAGAGGTTAATTTGCATTGCAGTACCTCTAGTTTACCTCCCATAGGAATGCAGCACATTATACGACAACCTGCTTTTGTACAAAACATGTTAAATGGCACGTAGCTTTTGGTAGCCAAGTTATATACTGAAAAAATATAGTGGCAAAAGTTTCATACATTGTATAATCTGTGTCTACATCCAGGTTTGGACTTCCATGAAGACCTGCATCGCATCGGAGCAAAGGAAGGCCTGAAGGGTCGCAAACTTCAGAAGGCCATGGAGAGCTATGCTTGGAACATCACCGTCCTCAAGGTAAAATGTCTGTCCATGCTTACTTTGAGATCGTATAATGTCACTGGCTAATCCTTATTGATCGCTTCCACGTGAGATAATATTTGGGACACTAGCCAGCCAGATTATTTTAAGGAGGCTCCAGGATAATTGCATTTTCCTCCTCTTTAATCTCTACACCGCTTAATTCCTGCTGATTTGAACTTTTGCTTTATTTGCTGAAGTGTCTTGATAACACACAATCAAAGTTTTAACATTCACACTCACGTTTCTCCATTCGTCCGCACTCTGTCTAAACCCCTCTTTCGCCTTTCCAAACACACTCACAATTCATCAGCCCTGTCTTTCCCTGTCCAATTTTGTAGATGAGCTACACTCTCGAAGTAAGGATCTTGGTGTGCACACACTCCTTTTCCCTCTCCAGTGCGTCACTAATAATCTCCGTACCATACTGAACATTTGGTGAGAGCCTGGTGCCTGTTTGCCAAGGCTTGGCAGCCATGCCTGCCTCGTCATTTCACCTGTCACGCTTTCCAGATTCTCAACAGGCTTGGAGGCTCTCTGGTAGATGGCAGGGACACGAGGAAGGGAGTGCTGCGTTTTCTCTATCCTTCCTTTTCTATCCACCCGTCCTCCTCTACTGCCCGACATTGACTGTTACAGTCAGTTTGATGTGTATTTGCCCATTTTACGCAACTCTCTGCCAAGGAAGAGGAGAGCAAAGCGGGAGACAAACTGAACGAGGGACTCAAAGACTCTTAAGAATCTTAAAATGATGGCGATTTTACAAAATGAAGTGATTTTCCTGAAAGTAACGTCCAAACTAGGTCACTGCCAATGGTCTTTTTTTCATTTTGGAGCATTTTTGATGATATTTGGCCTCACCCTGTGCTATTTCTTTAACACCAAAAAAAACAACTAAAAAACTAAACTGTTCAACTAAAAATGTTCCTTCTGAATTCCCAAAAAGAACTGTCTTATGGTTTAATGACATAGGGTTATAGCTACACGATGTCAGAATGCACCAGGAAACCATGAAAAATACAATGGCGCAGACTAAAATGTCACATTAAGACATTTTCTGGGACAACCGTGAACGTACAAGTCGGTGACTAAGCACGTAACTTTATATATAGCAGCTTGTAGAGGCTTTTTATTTTTATTATAATGATTTCATAATGATCCATTCTACAGACTACAGGTCTACTTGTAAGTATGACAAATACTGCAAAAACGCTCCAGTTTATAAAAAGCAATGACGTAACTTAGATGTAATTTCCCCGCGTCCTTCGGTGTCCTTTCCCTCATCCAGTGGAACCCCAGGTGCGTTCCTTAACCTGGACTCGCCCAGACTCAAAGAGGACTCCAGCCTTTACCAGATTTGATTTTGTGCCGTCTCACGCTGGATGTCCCGTCCTTACTTTTAGTCCCACTCTCCTCTCTGTCTGTGTTTACAGCCTGCAAACTAAAAACAGGAAGGTTATTGTCTGCCCAACTCCCTCTAACACGATAGACTGAATTTGACAAATAAGGAGGAGATTATGATAAAATTTAATGATGATATAGTTGTGGTATTTTGTGGCTGTCCTTGTCTGGGCTTAGCTCCCTGTTGGCCGCTTCAGGCCAGCTGAAGGGTTCAATATGCCCAAATATGTGCTGTGGTGATTTGGCTTAGTTTGTGTCTGGTGATTCATGACTTACATAATATTTGTTTTTTCAAACATATGACTTATTCATACTTGGGTTTATGTGTTAAAGTGGCTCAGGTTTGGGGGCCGTGCAGTGCATTACCATCGTGTGGGAGTGAGCCGCTTGCTCGTTTTCGAACTATCCAATTGCTCTTTCATGTTGTCGTGGAGAGCTTTGTCCCTTTAAAGGGTCACTCTGTACGTCCTTACAGAAAAGTCACAAGCACAACTGGCTGTTGCTGCCTGCAGGTCAGAATCTGGTGTGAAGCGCGGGGTGGGATGTGGGGAAAACAAGCAGATTCAAAACAGACCACGGCTTTGAACTGGCTTGTGGGCGGAACGATGGCGCAAAGAAAGTATTGAAGCTGACAGTGGAGGAGAGGGGCTCGTGGCAGACAGGCCTGTAAAAGTAAAGGGAGTGTGTGGAAAGCTTGCAGCAGCCATAATAATTGAGCACCTCTCATAGAGAAGTAGCCTGTGGAGAACAACCGCGTCAAACAGCATAGGGAGGAAGGCTGGGATGGAAACAGGCCAGACTGATTTGCTGGTGTTGTAAAACAGGATGCCTGCTCTGGCCACGGCCTCCACATATGGCTGGCTTTATATCTATGGTGCTCCCCAATAAAGAGCAAAAATATAGTGTAACATTATCACCATACGAGAGCACTGTTCACCGGCTGAGAGATACCGTATGAGGAGCTGGCATGCAACCAAAGCTCTTCATTTATTTATTCCTGGCTATAGACTGCCCCCCTCTGCTTCATATTAGTCAGTGCAGTCATAAAATGAAAACAATAATTTCACGCTATCTCCCCTGAACTAGATGCTGTTATTAAATTCTCTCTCTCACTCTCTCCCTCTCTCTCTCTGCCTCTCTCTTGTTCTCTCAGGGCCAGGCCGACCTACTGAAACATGCGAAGAGCGAGGCTTTGGACACCCTGCGTCAGATCCACTGTGCAGCTCAGTCCTGTGGCCTCAGTAAGAACGGTGCAGCCTCCCCGCAGCTCCAGCACCACCCTCTCCACCAGCAACAGCACATACAGCTACAGCAGCAGCAGCAGCAGCAGCAGCAGCAGCAGCCTCAGGGCAAGCCCCCGCCACAGCTCCCACCACCGCATCATCCCCAAATCCAATTGCAATCCCAGACCGTACCTCAGGCTTATCTCCACCCCCAGCCACCAGCTGTGCCACTGGTTCAAACTGTTTTAAAACCACCGGCCTATCCTCAACCCCCACCCCAGCCCCAGTTTCAGCTTCAGCTTCAGCTCCACAGTCAGCAACAGCGGGTTGCAGGCCCTCTGGACATCGTCCCAGAGAAAGAGATGGTCAGCAACGATCCTGCAGGGTCCTGCTGACACGCAGCCTGTACCCACAGAGGATTCTACCCCCAGAGAGACAAAGAGAGGGAGCGAGAGAAGCAGAGGGACGGAGAGGAACAAATGCTGATGCAGATTGATGTTGCCAGAAAGGAAAGTGAGATTGAGGAACTACAAGAAAGGGTTAATGAGATGATGATGGTGAGGAAGACTCGCCGTGTGAGAAGTGAGACGCAGGTCTGAGAGGATTTGAGTTGAAGGCCGAAGAAGAGAAGACACAGACAGACCTCACATGGACAGACAGATAATCCCACTGTTTAAATTGGTTCATCATTTGGACAAAAATGGGAATACAGTCAGGATCACAGGGTTAAATGTCTGCTCTGTCATCTCTGATCTTTCGCTTCCTCTTGATGTGATAGGCAGACGGTTAACAGTTCAGGAAGATGTTCGGCGCGGTCTTTGGATGAGTGGGTCAGTGTCTCCGTGAGCACTGCTAGCGACACACCCTGTCACGGTGTACTCTAGCTCTGTGGGTACAGGCTTTACCTCACATTGGCATTTCATGCCACAGGTAGTTGTCTTTTGATTTCTTGAAACTTCTCAATATAGGTTTGAGCTTTTATTTCTTCATGCTCCACTCGTCATCCTCCAACTTCCATTGTAGACATAATACAAATCACACGCCTTTGTCAGTGATGAGGATTGTTTTCCTTTTAAGTGCACAAAGTAGAGCGGCTCAGCTCAGCTGCAGGACTCATACCTGATCATTCCAGCACAAACCAGTGGTCCCTAATGCTAAAAATGAGACAGGAATTTCTCCTCCAAATGATGCTCTTGCGCCCTCTGCTGGAGTCAACCCCCATGAAGCTTAGTCCGTACACCCGGAGGGTATTTCCGGAAGTTCTTCTTTAGTTCTACTCAGCATTCCTGGACTCTACCCGCAGGGTCTACTTGTCACCTCCCCAGGGGCTGTGTGTGATGTTCTGTGAGTTGGTGTTTTGTTCCCCCAGGGTGGCGGTAGCCCACGCTAAGCGGTGGAGTTCACCAGCCAATCACAACTGGAAGACAAGATCCGGCCTGTTAGAGGCCACGGATCGAACGGAGAGGCGTAACTGCTGTCAATAAAACACAAAGTAACGTGACTATAGATATAAACTCTATGTAAAATGTACGATGGGAATATATATTGCTATAATTCTTGCAGACATTCATGATTGATATAATAATTGTTGTCAGGTCTGTTGATATTCTGATTCTTTTATAAGCATAATTTCCACATATACAGAGACTTGACAGCTGCTGTTCTGTGGTGCAGATCAGGGCAACCACTGCATGTGGCACTGGGAGGAAGGATTACAAGTAAGCACCATAACACAAGGGTCAACTAACAAGCTGAAATGTGTTTCACTGTAAAGTGAGTGTGGAGTGAGTCCTTTAAGTAGCCCATTAAAACTGGCTTTGTTGTTTAACTTGTCTCCTCTCATGTTCTTCTACTAAAGCTCTTCTACTGTTTAGTAAATTAAAGCTCGTCTACTGTTTAGTAAATTAAAGCTCGTCTACTAGAATAGATTTCAAAAGCAGTCACATGATGAGGATCACAGGTCGACTGAATATCCACTTTCTCCGCAATTTGAATGGATTCTTAGCGGTGTATCGGTTTATATGTGTTTACATAAATTCAGGGAATGACTAGGATTTAATGATTTTTTGTTATTTGTTAGACTGCTACTAGACCTTGAGATTTTTCAAAGTTTTATTGATTTCTTTTGATGCACTTTAATCTATTGTTAATTCTTTGGACGTGTATTTCTTTCATCATCTGTGCGCTCCAGTTAGGCCTTTGAATCGAGGCGTTGTTTGGCTATTTAAAGCAATACATCTGATAGTCCACAAGAGGGCAACACATGTTCAGTAGTAGTAGTAATAATAGGTAAATAATTACTTGCTGATCCACTACATAAATGCATTTTCTGTGTTATTTGATATTCCAGGGGAGGACCCTACAAAGATTTTAAATTTGTGGTCCAAAAAGCTTTAGATGGTGTTTGAAATTCAAAATACAAAAACCTACCCAAAAATGATTTACTTGAATATATTAAACATTTTGGTCTTCACTGTCAAGCGTACAGGCATGGGCTCATACTTAGACAATTTGCAAATAATTTAATCATTTATTCCATGATTGCATCAGCGTTATCTGTCAATGGCCTCATGAAGGCAAAAATCACAACCTTGAAGAAAATGTATCTATAGAGTGGAGAAAATAAAGAGGAGGGAACACAACAAAATAAAAGGACTTAGTGGTGGTCCAAATTCAAAACTTCTTTAGGGCCCCCAAAATGTTAGGACCAAGTCTGTCTAAACGAAATTGGACTGAAACAGAAGTTTCTTGGCCATCTGTCCACCCCATTGTTGACTGCATTGTGTTGGAACAAGCAAATGTGTACTCTGTTCCTGGTGGGTCAGTGTGGCATTTTTAGCCCAAGAATAGAAGCAGAGTAAGAATAAAGCTCATAAAGTCTAATTAGGCTAATCTGAAAGGAATTGTCATCAGATGTGAGAAAGGGCATCTCGTCTTTTCTTTGCATTTGAATGGTTTTTTTTAGAAATGACAGTACACGGGAGCTAATTGACTTCTCTCCCTCACCAATCATCAGATTGGCATGTGATAATGAAGCTTTGGCAGGTAGCCACAAAGACATGCCTCTAGTCCGTAAACAGTCCAGAGCATAGTCCTGGAGATGATCTGCCTGCTGGGATTAATTAAGAAGCAAGGTAGACATCAGCTTTTCAAATGAGTTTGGAGTAGAAATAGTAATTAGTATGTGGTTGGCCTGTATGACGTCTACACAGAATGAGTGCTGTGGCCTACATGGAATGATATAAAAGACAGTTGATCCCTGGGGAGGTATGAAGATCGGAGGGGACACTTTGGGACAAAACTGAAGATGATGTTGTTCCCCAAAAATACCCAGAAAGCTGCTGGGACCAACACATCCAACAGGGTAGGACACCTTATGCTCATTCCTTAGTTCCTCGTAGATTGTTATTCATTTTGTTTCATACCATTTGTATGTATGTTTTTACTCCGTTTTCCTACTTTTGTTTCTTCAGTTTCTTTTTCTTTCTGCATATTAATGTTACGCTGTGACACGTATAATCAAAAATGAAATAAATCTAGGGTTTGAAAAATTAGTGATTACTTTTTTGTGTGTGTATTTTCTTTAGTATGTATTATTAAACCCATACAATGGCAAGTACTAAGGCTATTTTGCCAAATAATTTCTATTTATAGATGAGCGCTTGTGTTTTGAGTAAGCAAGCAAGCTTTTTAATGAAATAAATGTCTTAAAAAATATGAAGTACCCTAGTCGCAATAATTAGTGATGGTTATTTTCTATCCATCGTTGCTGCAGTTTTTGCTCACAGTGTCATGAACCAAGCACTTTTTGTATCGAGCTATTCCAGATTAAGTGTAATCACCACATGATAAAAAGAAATATGAATAAATAATAAATACATAGTGTTCATGTGCAAATTATTTTCTTTATAGTTAGAATTAATAATGTACAAGCACAAATAAAGTGCGGGACTGAGTTTGTACAGGAATTGCAGGGTGTGCTCTAGCTGGATCATCTCCATAGGATGTAAAATGCCCAATTTGTCCCTACAGAAACATCTGATCCTGGTTTTGATGTTACTGCTGTCTCATCTGGCCTGCGACGCTAACAGCATATCTGAGTGTTGCAGCCAACCACCCCGTTCGTGTCGCCTGCACGTCTTGCTGTGTCGGTCTGGTAGTGGGACTCTAAGCGGCGCCCTAAGTCGAGATGCAGCAGCTGGCATTCTTACTCTGGGTAAAAGGAATGCAGAGGAGCATCGCCTGCAGAGCCGACTTCACCAACTCCTCCACGGCTCCAGAAATCAAGCAGCAGGAATCTTGACTGTGGGGAAGAGAACTGAAGAGTTGGCTGGGGAGAGGTATGCGAACTGGATGGCTCAGGCCGAGACCGCCATCACTTTGCCCGGGCCTGTTTGAATCCAAACACCTCATGGCATCATTGGTTGAGACTAAAACTGTTGGTGGAATACCACCAAAAGCTAATTTGGTCAGTGTACGAACAAATAATCCACATTTTTGCTCATGTTTTTGTTATTTACTTGTTGTTTTTAATATAAGGTGTTTGCCCAATTTGCCACAGAAAGTCATGAAAATGTGTATTATTGTACATATAAGAGAAAGACCATATGGTATAATAAAAAACATAATGCTGACGGTGTTTTTGCATTATTGATCATTTGGTTTCCAAAGGTCAAGAGGAGATATGGCAAATATATCATTTCAAAAATTACTGACGCATCAGTAAAAGTCTTTCAGCCCCTAAAGTTAATTTTACTTAAGTATCAAAATAAATTATTAAATAAAAAGTTTTGAAAGTACAAGAACTTCTTGTCCTCACAGAGATTTTTTTTAACTTCTGTTTGTTCTCGGATTAATAAATTATAGTCTCAGCCAACATTCTACGCGCCTTTAAAGATAAATAGCGACCGTATCTGATTTAAAGATGAGCCTGAACTATGGATGGCACATTAAATGAGTGACTGTCAGGAATGTTGTGTTGTGTCTGATTGATACAATTTAAGAGTCAGTCCGTCTCATACAGTAACACCTCAAACGGATCCAAAACTTTACCATTATCACACTGTCGTAGTTGTAGGGAATTAAAAGTATGGATTGTCCTTCAGACATGTAGCTAAGTCAGACTAATAATTTGCAAAAATATTTATACCCCAGTAAATTGCTATAAAATAAAGTCTCTTTTAGAACATATTGAAGCACAGGAGTGACATTTATTGCCCCAACGATTTTCACTGACCTGATCCTCAATCAGACCAAAACTGAAATAATCCTCATTTAGTTTCTCCCAACATGCCCAGCCTAAAGGATATAACAACTGTATTTATGAGACGTGCTTTTATATAAAGAAATGTCAGGCATAGTGTGAACTTTTTAAAATGACTTCTCCACTGGAACAATAAAATAAAAAAGCTCAATGACACCATGCCAAGCTATTTCTCCACAAATGTAACTTCAGCTTTAAAAGTCACATCATGTGGTGATACTGGCTGAAATACATTTGCAAATTATAAGCTGGCGCACATATATAAAAATGTAGCATTTATGAAAACCTTCCGTACCTTCGAATAACCTACTGTTACATTAATGAATTGTCAAGTGTCAGTGAATGTTGTGGTTGTGTGAAACAGCTTCTCTCCCTGGATGAAAAACCTCTGACGTACTAATTGGCTGAGATAGGAAATGAAAGGCAAATATTTTTGCCTTTAATTAGATAAGCTGTCAGTACATGCTGCATAGAGAGAGAGAAAGAGAGAGAGAGAGAGAGAGAGAGAGAGGATCTTTCAGGATCATGTGCACCATGAGGAAAGGAGGAGGGGAGAGCAGAGAGATGCACAACTAAACCTGAGCGTTCCTCAATCAATACTGAGATAGTGATGAGATTCTGGGTGATGCAACTTAATGCTTTCCTTTTGACAAAACAGAATAAAATCACCACATTTGGAGCCACGTGGAGGAGTGGCTGAGCTCCAAGTAGAAGCACCGTGGCACCTTTCAATGCTGGTTAAATGCTGGAACTTACTGTCATTTATTTTGCTACAAGATGCCTGTGATGAAGGGACTTCTAGCGCCACAGAACACCTTCTTAGACAGTATTGCCAACCACTTTGACGGTACACGTAAGTATATTTGGCATATTTTCATGATTGCTCTTTTATTCTGGTTGAAAACTGGTTTGAATTATCTTCTGTTATGCTTTCATGATTTGTCAAAGCAGCACACGGAGTATGAGAACAGATTTACAGAGAGATGTAATAAAAATGTATGCGCGCATCCTTTATGGTCGTGTACATCTCTGGACTGGCTGCCTTGGCCGTTTCCTGAGTCTGACCGTTTCTGTGCAACATTGCAATCATTGTTGTGCCAACTTTGTCACCAGACAATCTGAAATGAAAATTCCAGATGAATCAAACAGCAGCTTCATCAGTGAATAAGAGTGTCATGACTGTAGCTTAGAGATGGAGAGGGATGATAAGACAACACAATCAATGTTGGTCTAATGTGAACAAAGAGACACTTGTTGGAGCGTACCGTTGCTTATTTAGGTGCTTGGCTGTATTTTGCAGCGGAACCATAATCATCACTCTTTCAAAAATAGAATATTTCCACATAGAGTGGAGGCCACTTTTCAATTTTCACCTTCAGTGAAATAAAATAGCTCCCACATATTTGCATTGACAGTTGTTCTGCATTTCACACAGTATGACACATATTTCCATATATCTTACATCACATTCATGTCCAGATCTGATCTCACACACACAAACACACACACGTGAAAATGTACACACGTGAAAATGTA
>OMNV01009399.1:91542-124430 GCA_900303265.1 Brotula barbata
ATAAAAATATATATATATATGTATATATACCTATATATTCCCACATTGTAATTTAAATGATTTAGATTCTGTATGACATTTCTTTATTTCTTTCTTTATTATTTTCTATTTATTATATATTTCCATATATATATTTATTTACATTCTGTGTGACATTTCTTTATTTTTTTTCTTTATTATTTTCTATTTATCATATATTTACATTTATTTACTGTCCTCAGCACCTAATTAATATTACCAATTGACTATGCAAGCTGTCGATCAGTCGGCCGGCTGTCGTCATCGTGTCGTTTAATGTAGTACTGTGTGTAATGATGTCCTATATGTTGCAATGTGGCCCCAGAAAAACAAATTTTCACTTTTCCGTATGTCGACAGCATGTGGACGGGACAATAAAGTTGAACTTGGACTTTACATAAATGTTACTATTATGTGCTCTATAGACTCTAAGATGTTAAAGATGGATGTTGATTTTCATGACTCGTCTGTGACTGTGGTCCTTGGCTTTATTTGATGTTTTGCTACTGCCTTTACGATCACAAGCTGATCGATGCTTCAATATGAGTGTTTGAAAGTCAAGCAGAAATGCTCATTCTGGAACACTGTGAAATAAAGTGGGACCGACTCTACCCCGTCCTCCAGAACCTAACAGGTTTACAAATTGAGTGTGACTACACTGTGTCTGTCACTATCTCCATCGTGACATGTTCCCCGTGCTTTCCACAGCACACAGAACACACACAGTAAAGGTACACACAGTGCAGACATTTTCTCCGTTTTAGCTGCTACACTACCTCTGTATCAGATGTGCAAGTGGGTGGATTGACCAAGAAGCTGAGTGGGAGGTGAAGGGCAAACTGTATATGTCTGTGTGAAAGGAAAGCAAGGGTGGGAGGATAACTGCAGAGGTGGAAGTATTTTTACAAATCCCTTGCATTCAGTGAAGAAAAGATGATAGAAATATCCGCTGTGTAAAGCGTTGACTGGTGTGACTGACGAAGGCTCAGAGAAATGGAGAGAACACCAAATTGATTAGACGTTAAGATGGGAAGTTAATTACAAAGAACCGTCAGAGGCCAAGAGACAGTCGAATATTATTGGAGGTTTGAGTGCAAACTGCCATAAATGTCAGCTGAAGGCATCATTCTTGATAATAGAGGAGATGTGTGCAAAGATTCTCAATTATCCAGTTCATGGTTATCCAAGAAGGGATGAATCGAGCCATCTGGACTTGGTTGAAAATACTCAACAAAAGGGCTTCTTCAGCTCTAACAGACTCGTGGGGAGACCCAGGTATTAAATCGCTGTGGGGATCTTAACACTGTCATTGATGTTGTTGTTACAATCTTAGGCAAACAACAAACAACGGTCATTGATGTTGTCACATGAGGCCAAATGTAAGTGGTTGTTCAGTCTTGTGGGAAGGAATGAAAGGATAGCATTGTAGGTGTATGTCAAGTTCAACCAAATAGCATCAATGACCTCGAGAAAAATCCACCATTCAGACCAGGAGAAGCCCCTTAGATGATAAGCTAAATGTCTTTAGTATGTTCAATCAGGTCCAGTTTCCCCCAACCCTTGAGTACAGGGATTAAGGATAACATTAAGATACATGCTAAACAAGATGCTACAGCTAGGTAGTCAGTGTATATGGAGTGTGTTGAGAGGATCACAGTAGAAAACTTTTGCTGACAATATTTAATTTGGATTGTTCTTTGCTATCATACATGGGTATTAGAACGGTGTATTTTGTGACTTGATAAGGACTGTGATGAATCCTTAATGACCAGGATCATGTCATCAATTCCAAAGCAAAATTTGCATCTTGACTAATTAGACGTAGATGGATTAAATAAATACAGATAGATAGATTTTTGTGTATGAATTAGAATTGTAAGCATGTACATCTACTAACAACAGTTCAGTTTCTATATGTTTCTGCAGACGTATGATTCTGAAGCCAATTAGAGGGCTGTCAGCATGCAGGTTGCCTCTTATGAAGCCATAGGAACAGGAAGACCAGGGATAGCATTCAAGAAAAGCAAGGAAATAAGGGATTAGATCAGTGAGACAGATGTTTCCGAGTGGAACGAATAAATGATGACGGAAGACAATGCTCTTCATTTCCAATAGCTAATCTACCAAACTACCAAAAACATAATAAAATAAAATAAATAAATAAAATGTGTGAATATGTGATCAATTCGATTAATCTAAAACAATTAATGTCAATTGAGAAATCTCCAAACGGATTTTGTATGAATCTGAATTCTATCTGTGTCACGGCCGACTGTGTCTTAGTGTCTTAGTAACCCTGTAGATGCTATTGCATATACTTTTTCTCTTCTTCAATCGCTATGGCAACACAAGCAAGAACAGGAAGATTGTTTCTTAATTTAGTATATGGGGTCATTATCTACACATACATCTCATAGAAACACTCCTCACACAAATTGCATGTTTCATCCTCAACGCCCTCTACATGCTGCGCATGGTCATTATTTTGTGGTTTAAAAGTCAGATAGAATATCAGGTGCACGCTTTTGAATGGGTTAGTGTATAGTGCCTGTATAAAGCCTGTATTATGCTTGTATAAAAGTTTTCCGAGATCACAAAGTTTTCACTTGTATTCAAGTCCCACAACTGAAGCAAGACAGGTGCAGAGCGCTGGTATAAGTACAGTGTTTGGATAGTATTTCAAATGCAGTAGAAAGATAATGAAAGATAATGAAAGATAATGCTATTCAGCGGAATCTTTCTACCTGTCCAAATAATGTAACACTACCAGGGTTTTATGACGACAGGTGAGAGTGCATATGCATTGTGGAGAGAAACATGGCAAAGATCTGGCTTTTGTTCCTCTGCACAATAGACCTTGAATTGCAGTCCTTACTATTTGTTTTGGCTGATCACGTTGCAGCATTTAATGGTTGTGTTATGATTGAGAGGGACGGAGTTCATCCCACCATTATATAACAACTATCTATCTATCTATCTATCTATCTATCTATCTATCTATCTATCTAATTTGTGACAGACTTTTGGGTGTTAGGAAGATTACATTTATTATGGCTGGTGATGGCAAAGAGACAGAGAAATGTTTCAGCTTCTCAACCGTATTATATTGTGTTGTCTAAACATTGTGTTTTTAAATGTTCTCATTTAGTTTTAAATGAGAACATTTAATTCCTTTCATTTGAGAATTGAACAATTATTCTCTGGCCTGCCCACACTAGAAAAAAAAAAGTATAAATTTTCAATGTTACAGTGACCAGAAGGAAAATTTCAGACATCATTGTTTATTTGTTTTTAGCATGGTTAAACTACACCTCTTCCATTCAGTGTTGAATTTAGATGAACTGTACAGAGGAAGATAATATTCTCCTCCACTCTGTCTCTTACTTCTACCTTCACCAACCTACTTTGTTTGTTCATGAATGCACTTATAGTTTTATATCAATTTCAGTTCTTCCCGTGTTAGTTTACATTGTTTAGACAGAGAAATCATAGTATTGATTTGTGTGCATTATTATGTAATCGCTGGTTATTTAAGCTTTGGTTAAACTTAAGATGTTTGTTGCCATAGAAACAAAAATGTCTGGGTCCGTGCAGTCATTGTTGTCAGCATGATGGGAAATTTGTTTGAATTTTGCTCTAGCAGCATAAAGACAGAAATACACAAAAATATATGGCATTTGTGAAACATCAATTTAAAAAATATCAAATCCGAATATCACCACAAGTCAAACCATACCAAAAAGTCATACTTTGTTGATGTGTGTTTGGTGTGTTCTAGTTTTGTACAACCAGCAGCAGGAAACTGTCCTTTGCAAGCTCATTTCCTGCCTTCATTATGACCCCAGAGAAGCCTTCCCGAGCCCCCCTGCTGCACTGAACCCCCCATGGAGCCAACTGGGTCCCTCTATATATGCTTTGATATAACACACCACACCACCAGCATACTTCAAAGTCCTTTCTGATGTACATCAGGATATTTCTAGAGGGTGCAATGGGCTGAACGGTGTCTGAGCTGAGCTAAGACAAGATGACTCAGATAAACAAAAGCTGGATGTTTTCTTCTGGTGAACAGATGAATCGGTCTTGGAACGGATTTTGTCTAAAGATATGTCTCTGTTGCCAACAATATGAGAAACATGCTGTTCAGTAACCCTTATCTTTACCTCAACAAACATAAACTAGCCTCGCTCCTGATCCCAGATCTCTTCTCTTTCCCTCACAGACAGTAACTTCCTGCTGGGAAATGCTCATGGTCGCCATGGGTATCCCATTGTATATTGCTCAGATGGTTTCTGCGAGCTGACCGGTTTCGTACGGAATGAGGTGATGCAGAAAACCTGCACCTGCGGTTTCCTCCACGGGGCTGAGACCAATGAAAGTGTGATCCAGCAGGTGGACAAAGCTCTGGAGGGCCAGCAGGAATACCAGGGGGAAGTTTGCTTCTATAGGAAAAATGGTGAGGAAACAAACACTCATGCACAAAATACTGTTGGTACCACTGTCATGCCAGGAGATTATTTACCCCACATCAGGCATATGTAGGCAAAAGACTGAAAATGTATGTTTTAGTATGTGTTAATGTTTAAAACACACCTCAGATACTTGGGAGATTCCAGTTAATAGCATATAGAGCAAAATACCAGTTCAACGAAAGTTATTATCCTGATTTGCTTTGCATTTAGAAGACTGATCTGACTGACTGCTTCATATATCAAATGGATGTTGGACATATAACCACGAGCAAAGCCAAGCAGTGCTTTACAATCTAGTTCATCGAAGTGAGAACTCCAAGCGTTTTCCACGTCATTAGTTCCTCAGCCCAGAAACAACAGAAACACGTTGTTGCTCCAGTGTTAATAGAAACCCAGTCGTATTTTTGGTGGGAGGATTATTGAAGGGTCATCTCAGTGTAATAACTTTTTTAATATCCTCAGGAAATCCATTTTGGTGTCTCCTGGATATTGTTCCAATTAAAAATGAGAAAGGCGACGTGGTTCTGTTCTTGCTGTCCTTCAAAGACATCGGTGAATCATATGAGAAAAGGAATCACTACAACCAAAGTGACAGTAAGGCCGGGCTTGTTTTTAATGGGCTACTTAAGACCACTTTAACCAAAATGTCACAATACCACTTTCATTCACACACGTAAAAGCAAATGGAATAACCTGGTCACTTTTACTTTGTAATTAGGTATGCCAGAGACTGCTCACCAGAACAGAAAAAACAACCAGTCTCACTTTTCTCAAGCCCAAGACAGCGGGAGAACCTTTCTGTACCACCTGACCAACCTGTTCTCCAAAAGGAGCAAGAAGAAACTGACCAATGTGAGTGCAAAACTTGACTTACAGATGCGATGAAGCTCCGATTCTATTCATAAATCTTTTGAAGGTTTCATGTGTCACCTACCATTTTAGAAGACATCATAATTCGAGCCTGCTCCCATGATTCATCTGGTAACCTGACACCCCAGTCAGGTGAGGTTTGAGGTTCTGAGTTTTTCACAGCCTGCAAAAAAAGGAGGGTGGGGCAAAGGCTCTAATTAATGGAAAGAACCAGAATCTCACGGAGGATGTGTGAGGCTTTTATCGTGGTAACAGGCAGAGAGAAAGGGAAAGGTGCACTAACGAAGCATCTTTCATCCCAGTGAGTCTTTTTTTTTCTCCAAACTGTAAAAGACACATATGGTTGGTTGCTACCAAATAGAAGATGTAAGTGATAGAAGTCCAGCTCAGCCTGAAAACCCCTTCATCTTTTTGGCATCAAGGAACAAAATATAATCCTCTTCCTCTCACAGGAGTTGCTCAGATCACAGCTGTCTACCATTAATTGCGGACATACAATTTTGGAGGCTTTTCAAAATGTTATGATACCGTTAATAATGACAGCTGATTATTATATTATCTGCATAGGACACTATGTTTGTTTGTTAGCTGCACTCAAAACACCACAAACTAATTTAGATCTTGGTAGAGGCGTGGGACATGTCCCCCTGGGAAGAACCAAGTAAAATCTGCTGCCGATCTGAATCCAAGTGTCTTTGTTTTTGTCTGTATCTTGGAAAGCAATACTCTAATCACTGGAAACTTAAGCCATTGAAAATCAGTGGTTAGACAGATTCCTCAATTTCTGTCTGCTCCCTGTGTCAGAGTGTGTTCCAGAGACCGTCTCTACCCGAGTACAAGGTGGCAGCTGTGAAGAAGTCACGGTTCATCCTGCTCCACTACAGCATCTCCAAGGCCTTGTGGGACTGGTTAATCCTGCTGGCAACCTTCTACGTGGCGGTCACTGTGCCCTATGACGTCTGCTTTGTCAATCACGATGAAGGGGGTGACCAGCACTCCCCAGTCAGTCGCAGCACAATGGCGAGTGACATAGCAGTGGAGATACTCTTCATACTTGGTAATTTTCTGTCTATTTATCTGCTACTAGCTACAATGCATTTGAAATTTTTGCTGTAAAACTAGGGAAGAGCTTTCAGGAAAAGTTTTGTCCAGGAGCCTCTTTTCTAAGTCATGGGGCCTGTTCTGACACCAGTATTTAATTTGAACAATACCAACACAAATCCCGTGTAGCCTAACTTTGATCGATCAGACATAAGTCATACAACTATACTATTGATTTATTATTATTATTACTTCATTAGATGAGAATAATGAAATTTAAAATTTACAGCAGCTGTGCTGGGAAATATTATGTAGCTGCTGTTGTTACCTTGGTAATGGCTAGCACATGATTAATCCTCCCACCTTTTTCCTTCCCTCACCCACACAGGGTGTCTCTGTTGCCCCTGGTTACGAATTATAATTAGATCGCTCTCACCTCATTCCACTTTTCCCCTGAAGTAAGTGTCAGAGCACAGCTGTCGTGAGGTTATGACTTCTTCTCTCAACAAGTTTGTCTGACAAGTAAAAGTGATATTCACGGTCATATTTAGCTCAACTGTCATGATCTGCAATCCGAGCGGAATATTACTAAACTGTAAAATGACCAGGCGTCTTGAATATGTATGCACTCAGATGATTTGAATTCAATTCAATACAGCTTTATTTATCCCTTGAGATAACAGGATATGATGCTAGCCATATAAGCTGTTGAGGCCCAAAAAAAGTTTTCTATGCTAGGCTCAGAATTTTTCAATCACCCAACCAAGGTTGTCTTGCAGTAATCATATTGCATATGTTGCTAAAAACGCTGTAATTATGTCTGAGCTCAAAACATCTCAAACACACTTCACTACCTTCGCGCTGTGGAAATATTGTACAATCGATCTAAAATTTAATGACACTGCGGTCCCAGTAAATATAATCTCCCATACTGCTTTAGCTGAAATTCTACCCTGCAGTAATATATGGAATATAAATAGATTGAATATTATAGATCATTTTTGTGATTACGTTTCCTTTCTCTGCTCTGCATCAGATATTATCCTGAACTTTCGCACCACCTACGTGAGTCAGTCTGGTCAGGTCGTGTACGATGCCCGATCCATCTACCTCCATTACTGCACCACCTGGTTTTTCGTGGATCTGATCGCAGCTTTGCCTTTTGACCTTCTCTATGCTTTCAACATCACGGTGGTGAGATTTGATGTATCTGAATGTGCACCCCCAGACTTAATGAGACTGTACTTCCTCATTGCAGGTTTTCAGTGGCTACAAAAAGCGTTTACGTGAAGGGTCACGTGACTGCCCAGCAACAACTGAAACACCTATGTTTCAAAGGAGATCTATTATTTTGGATACATACTTTTTGTAGTTGTATATATGGGTAGATATGTGCCTATGTCCTATTATTTTTATATAGTGTTATTTCCTTTATATGTCCATCTATGTCAAGTGAACTCCAATCTCAAGGTGATATTTGTTATGTAATATTATTTACTGTAATTATTTTAATTGAAATACAAGTGTTTTTTTGTTTTTTTTGTGTTATTTACTGATGGGGATAATCTAATCCTGGTTATATCAAACACTTACTGTAACTGGCGGATTAAGGTGCAAAGAGAGAGTCCATGAAGTAAATTATATACTGTATGTCGAAATGTATGTTTAAAATGAGATACAAGAGAAACAATGTCTATGATGTGTAATGATGTTTCCATTCTCCAGACCTCACTGGTACATTTGCTGAAGACGGTCCGCCTACTGCGCCTGCTACGCCTGTTACAGAAGCTGGACCGCTACTCGCAGTACAGTGCTGTGGTCCTGACCCTGCTCATGTCTGTGTTCGCTCTGTTGGCTCACTGGATGGCTTGTGTCTGGTATGTCATTGGACGCAAGGAGATTGAAAGCAGTGACCCAGTTACGTGGGATATAGGTGAGTGTATTGTGCGTGCATGCAACACCATTGTGTCAGCACCGTAAATCTCCTTTCATGCTTCAATACCAGAGTGGCTCAGCATCAATGCAGCCCCCTCTCAGTCTAGAGGAAGTATAGGTCACAGAGTTATTCAATTACACATCGCACATGGTATCATCCACCATAAAACCTTCATATCACATACAAAAGGAATATAAAGACATACATATTCTGTGTTTCTACATTACCATTTCCTCTTTATCCTCATTCAGCGTTTCCCCATATTTTTTCATTTTGGCCTGTCAGGCTGGCTTCAGGAGCTGGGCAAACGCCTGGACACACCGTATGTGAACAACACCATGGGTGGCCCATCCATGCCCAGCGCCTACATCGCCTCTCTCTACTTCACCCTCAGTAGCCTTACCAGTGTGGGTTTTGGTAATGTGTGTGCCAATACGGATGCTGAGAAGATTTTCTCCATCTGCATCATGCTCATGGGTGGTGAGTTTACTAGAGACTACTTGTTGCTAATTCTGACAATCCTCAAAGGTCACAATTATTATTATTAAATTAAAATACTTCACTGCAGTACTTTACTATGTTTTAACATAATTCATACTTAATTTTTTTTTTTTTAAAGAAATTATTACTTTTTACTTTGGCAGTGTTGTGGTTAGCACTGTTGCCTCAGAGCAAGAAGGTTGTGGGTTTGAGTCCCTGGGTTGACCTCTGCCCCTTTCTGTGTGGAGTTTGTATGTTCTTCCCGTGTCTGTGTGGGTTTCCTCCAGTTTCCCCCACCCACAAAAACATGTACGTTAGATTAATCACTCCTGCCGTTGTCCCTGACCGAGGCAGAGGTAGAAGATCTGGAGTTGGTCCCCGGCGCTGTTGTGTGTGTGTGTCTTGGCATGTATGAGCTGCCCACTGCTCCTCATTGAGGATGGGTAAAAATGCAAAGAATTAATTTCCATATGGGGATCAATAAAGTATCATTCTTTCTTTCTTCTTCTCTTCTTAACTACATGTCATAATCTATACTTTAACTTCAATACTTTTGTCAAAACATGTTTGGTACTCATTACACAATGAATTATATGATAGGTGATACTACTGAAGTACTGTTATTATACCAGAAAATGTTCTTTTAAGTGTAACATGCTAATGTAATTTTACTTCAGTATGTTGTTTGATGAGTCAGTTTCACTTCCTCTTGTATATAAGACATATTAGAATGACATACAGTATCTATACTTTTACTCAAGTATAACTGAGGTACTTCACCCATTACTGTTCCTATGCTACCTCCAGCGCTGATGCATGCCGTGGTCTTTGGCAATGTGACAGCCATAATCCAGCGCATGTACTCACGGCGCTCACTCTATCACACACGAATGAAGGACCTGAAGGACTTCATCCGTGTGCACCGGCTACCTCAGCAGCTGAAGCAGAGGATGCTCGAGTATTTCCAGGCTACTTGGTCGGTCAACAATGGCATCAATGCCAATGAGGTGAGTGAAAACATAAATCAGCTGGTGTTCAGCTGAACAGGTACACTAACTGATGACGGAGACCAGTCTGGGCCCAACATGTCTGGGTTATCTATAGAAAAGACTGGTTAACATTAATGGGACTTTTCACATTAGAAACTCATTCATAATTGCGAATACCACATGAAAAATATTAAGACACATAATATTTAGTTAGTTATTAAGTTATGATGCGTCCATTATAATAACCCTTACTTTTTAAAACCGTGGAAGATATAATTTTCCTCTGTCTTTTATTGTCTTGACGTGTTTTGTATCATTTTACATCCTGATGCTTTTGGTATTTTGTGGAAACTTTAGCGATGTCACTTTAAATAAAACCGGATGTGAAGATGGCCCATTGAAGAGGTTAAGTAAAGAACTTACAGTTTGCCTGAGTTATATTTGGGTTCTATTCCACCCTGGAAGTCTGTATTGGAACCAATGTAAGTAACTTTTAATACAAAGTGGGCTGCCGTATTGTCTTATTCAACCAAATACAAAAGACATTATGAATGCATGCTGGATCCCACATTGAGAAATGTCATTACTGAATATGTGGGTCATGCCACACTCTCTTGAGTCTTATTCCATTTCCTTAAGTAGATGGCATTGCAAATTAAAATGTTCTTAACAAAGCCAGAACAGACGTTGAAGCACCCCGTAATTGCAAGGGTATCAGTCCAAAAAGAGAGAACATTCATTCACACTCGCGCCACAGCCATCTGTGTATAATTTATTCACTGCTGAAACTAACAGACAGAGCCACTGCGTTTGCACATGATGGCTTTAACACCCTTCCTCTGTTTTTAACACCTCATGTGAGTGTAGAAACCACTAATGCGTTAATGCTTGTTTTGAGATCAGATCAGATTCATGATCTCAAAAACCGGACGACCACAGATCACACAGCCAGAAAAATATGTCCTGTAGCGATTCGTTGTTAGTCCTGTAAGATGATTTGTGACCTCTTAGCCTTTTGTCTACTTGTCAGGTCAACATTTTTACTCAACCAAAACTTTATACTGTATTTGTGTTTGTAAGAATTTGCAGGTTTTACATTTTAAAAAGCTGTAGATATTCAGGATCCCCAGAGGATTTATCTTTATGTTTGGACAAAAATACTGAGCATAGCAGATCATGAGTGAAAATTTGTAAATAACTAAAAGAGAAGATATGGCTCTGAAATCATTCTTTTAATCAACAGTAATTACCTCTTATTTCATTTGATTTTTATTTGATGTGTGTTTTTGAGTGGTGAAGTTCCTTCTTTGTTTTGATCGAATTTGGTGAATGCATTGTGTTTGTAGATATGAACCATTTCCATCTGGACTTCTTGTAATGCACTGATTTTCCAGTTTCATCTTGTTCTCCATTTATTTTCATGTGTGTTTGTGTGATATTAATCTGTCATGGGATTGAGGCAAATTCCAGTCACTGAGATTCAACACAAATGAATTCAATTCAACCCAAAATGTATGTGACAGCTTTCTTAATCATTTAACATTCATCCTTTTGTCCTGCAGTCTTAGTACAGTAAGAGATTTATATCATGTAACAGATGAAAATTGTGAGTTCAAAATACTCATGGAAATACTCATGCTATAGTACCCACAGTAAAACGCAACGAAAAAATGTTTTAAGCATACACATTTGGCACAAGCAGGCCACAGAAACACACAGAATGACCGTAAAATGTGCTGTGGTCCTTCAACTTTACACAAAATAAACATTGTGACTTTTATAGCAAAAATAGCTGATAATAAACAATAATCCTTTCTCTCAGTTGCTGCATGACTTCCCAGATGAACTGCGGGCAGACATTGCCATGCATCTGAACAAAGACATCCTTCAGCTGCCGGTGTTTGAGCGAGCTAGTCGAGGGTGTCTGCGCTCTCTCTCCCTGCACATCAAGACCTCCTTTTGTGCACCTGGGGAATACCTCATCCGTCATGGAGATGCCCTGCAAGCCAATTACTTTGTCTGCTCGGGCTCCCTGGAGGTTCTCAAAGATGGCATGGTCCTGGCCATCCTGGGTAAGTGCAATAAATAGGAAAATATGCACTCTTATTCCCTTTTTATGTGTAACATCTCTGTTAATCCACAATTTTTACAGGCAAAGGAGACCTAATCGGGGCTGATCTACCAGGACAAGACCTGGTGATAAAAACCAATGCAGATGTGAAGGCGCTGACCTACTGTGACCTGCAGTACATCAGTGTTCGGGCTCTGAGGGAAGTTCTTGGGCTCTACCCAGAATACAGCAGCCGCTTCAGCTCTGACATCCACCACAACCTCACCTACAACTTAAGAGAGGGCAGTGAAGCTGATGTAAGACATTTGCCATCAACCAGGCAAAAGAACAACAACAAAAAACTGAAATTTTAATGTGTCTGTATTCCTTTGTTTGTTTCTTCTCGTTAGCAGATTGATATGTTGCCACAAAAATGTCACTACCTTGTGTAATCCTACATTTTATTTCATGCCTTCATACCTCAAGGGACTAACAAGATTTCCACGGTCCCCCAGGCTGTCTCAGGTATGTGCGTAATTACTTCAGCCTTGAATCACGTGATAAGTGACTCCTTTGAAATAAAGTCACAATCCGTGGTTTTTTTCATGAGCTATACTAACAGAAGCTGCAGTGATTCTCTCAGTACATGGCTTGGACTGCAGAGCTAAAACAAGTCGACCAACAGTGAAACAATGTGACATGAGAAGTTACGAGTAATCACTCTTGTAACATTACAGTAATTACCAAAATTATTTAAGCCCATCTGGCAATTTTAAAAAGAGAGTAAAAATAAAGAGGGAAAGTCGGATACATTAAGTCTTGGTAATTTTTGCGTTTAGCAAAATGCTTCTGGTCACAAGTTCCATTCAACCCAACCTCTCTGATCATCTCCTCCTCAGGGCCACGCCTCCACGGACCGTAAACTGCCCTTTATTGTCGGGGCAGACAATGAAGAGCCAGGAGAGGACCTGGGACGTCCGCATCATAGGAGGTTGCCCCTGTTGCATGGAATGGGCAGCCCTGTTCACCAGCCCTGCCTGAGCACCTTGTTAGGGGACGAGCTACGCCACATAAACGCACTTCGCCTTTGTCAGTCACCCATTCAGGGCAATCGAGTCCACAGCCCGACTCCTCTGCCATTCATTAATGAGGACCTCTCCTCTTTCTCTTTGCCCAATGAACCAAACTTGAGCCATCGGCCCTCCAAGCTGCTCATTCCGTCCTTGCATTGTGTTAGTCCACTCGATCTAAGTCCAAGGTACTCAGCCATGCTTTGATTTATCTGAAATTCAAATTGTTTGTCCGTTTTCCCTTCCTTAACGTCATGTGCATCTGATTTATGTCACTGCCAGGGTCGTGGATGGAATTGAGGACAATGGTCACGCATTTCTTTTTAATGTAGAGCAGCGTGAGGCTAAGGCTAATGTATCAGGTAAAGTCTGCACAAAACTGGGGAAACATCTTGATAAATCACACAAAAAATACCCAATGGTCAATTACCCATCAGACAATGAGACATTTTAAAATGCTGTCACTTAGGTTCAGTTTTTGCATGTTTACCACTATTTGCATTACCAACATATGTACTATTTCTCTAAGATGTTTTTCAAACTTTTACAGACCAGTTTCAGGTGAGTGCTAACCTGCTCCTGGAGACAGAAGAAGTAATGCAGAATATCAGCAAATTGAACAAAGAGGTATGACTGAAATTAGCTGAACTAAACAACAACAACAACAACAACAAAAATTGTCCACTTAAATAGTCCACCATTTGCTTTCCTCTTCAGGTCAATACCTTGAACCAAGAGGTATCCAACCTGACTAAGGAGCTCCATGAGATGATGCATTTCCTGCAGTCCCATATGTCCTATATGACCATGCAGCATTACCACTCGCCAGGCTCCTCGTATTCCCACGGCATACAGATGTTTCCCAGTCCTAGTGTGACTGCTTCCAGTGACTGGCAGTCCAACGTACCTTTAAATATGGCCACCGGACTGCACCTACACCATGAATCAATCAACCACCCTGCTAGAAACGTGTGGGGCTGCAGTGGGGTGCCCACCCAGGGGAGGAGTTCCACCCTGCTCGGATCATCTAGCCCCATGTCGTCCTGTGTACACCTGCGCTGCGCTGACCAAGATAGTGCAACGGCTCACAGATTACAGGGCCAGTGTGGACCCTTCCAGACCTCCAAAACAACTCCAAACTCTCCTTGTATGACTCTCTCTCATAGTCAGCACGGTCCAGCCCTCCTAAGCCACAGTTCCGCTTTTGGTAGCTACCCAGTGATTTGTCAGGCTCAGCAGGTGGGACACAATACCTGCGTTCCCACTGTGAGCAGCTCTCACTCTCAGTGTTCCCCTGTAAACCTTGTTAATTCCCATCCCTCTCTGGGTGCTCAAACCAACTCGAATCTCACACATTCTCAGACTAATTCACAGACTCCCATCCATTCCTCTGAAACCCTCACAGGTCAGCCACAATTCCATACTGCCTTCAGCTCTCTCGTCTCTTCAGGAGTCTACTATACAACAAACATGGCACACAATCCAGGTCAGCAAGGTTCTATGAATGGCCCTAGACAAAATAATCCTGTAGGATCCAGTCCTATGCACCAAATACAGGACCATGCACATTCTCTGCTGGGGCAGGTAACAGACAGGGACTGCAGATCTTCAGAGAATCCAGACCCAAGACAAGACAAAACGGAGGATGTTGCAGCTGAATCTCAGGCTACAGTCCATAATGCTCCAAATGTAGAATTTGAACCTTTCTTACAGCTGAAGGTGATGAAACCTTGATTGTGAGTGGCTGTACTTTTTTATTGCTTTCAAATGCATCACCAACTGCTGAAACTACATGACCACAATAAAATATTACATTGATTCTTAGTGATGGTTTTTATCTTAATTTGTGTGTCATGGAAATATTCTATAAGGATGTCAAGATGCTCACTGATCTATGGGCTGAGAGACATGAATGCACTACCATGTAGCTTTTGTAAATATTTTAAATAAACACAAATGTTTCACTCACTGAACTTTTATTTTTGTTACACAAGTGTGTTGAGGTCATAATATTAAAAGAAAAACATAAAAAGGACTGAAAGTGCAGTAAATTATAAATTAATAAATTGTTATAGATAAGAAAATAACAATATAAACACAGACTGTAATATAACCAGAAGCAGTATTTCTTGTGTACGTGTGGTAAATGAGTATGAGGTTTACAGTAGTATATATGTATATGGTAAATTGTAGGGTTATTTTATAGATTTTGGGTATGTTTAACTGGCCTTTTCTCAATAGTAATTCATGACCACATAAATATGACGAAAATATATATATATAAAATTCATTACAATACTTTATTCCAGATGTGTTTGGATGCATTCTGATATATTTGGAAACTTTGGGCCTCTTATTGGAACTTTACCTAAAACTTTGTAAAGACTGAATCATTGGTGGTTACCTCATTGTTCTAAAGGTTAAACTTGTTAAGCAAGGGCAAAGTCAACGTTAACTCTGGAGTACGGAGGTAAAAGGTTGTGCTGAGGTCATTTACTCATTTAAGCCTTTCCAATAAAAATCTGTATTTTGGGGGAGGTTTCTCAGGTAAACAAAGTGGTCATGTCTCATATGTATTTTGAATTATGTGTGCTCCATGATAGACTCCATTCATTTTTTTTTTCAAAAGAAATAAATATACAGTCATATGACACTCATCGCCTGAATCAGAGGCAACCTGGGTACTGCTGATGAGAATGGGTTTTTTTGTTGATTAGTTAGATTTATGGTCGTGGTGAATTCCATATAACTGTATTTTGGAAGTACACCAGTGAACATAGACAGTGGAGTGGACACGGACAGTCGTATGTCAGGTATGCCAGTGTGGAAAATGCACTCTCACAGAGGCATATCGTTATAGTTTATGTAAGTGGATTTGATTATTCTCAAACAAACAATTTAAATTGAACACATAGAAACAAAATATCTTATCTGCTTCCGACATTAGATTGACATCAATGAAGTCATTGTGACGGACCACCTGTAATTCCTCCACGGACCACAGGGGAGCCGCGGACCTGCGGTTAAAAAACCCTGGTTTAGAACGACCAACAGTGTGACTGCTGCCTTGACAACAGTCAGGCAACTTGTCTGACTGTTTTCATTGGTCAGAGAGTGACTGACAAAAAGTGGGAGGTTCCCGGAAAAAACACCAACCGGAAAGGAAGGCCAGAGGCCAAGAGAAGAAGGAGTAGGAGGAGGAGGAAAAGAAGAAGAGCAAGACTGCCACTGTCGCTGCCGATGATCCCTGCGAAAGGAGAAAAAGTGCTGTAAGTCAAGTTGAAATTGTGTTTGTTAGGTTTAAGTGGAATCCTGGATTGTTGGTGGAAATGTTTCCCCATTTTACCGGCGTGCTGTTAGTCGTGGCCAGGTCCTCTCTGCTAAATTTTGCCCAACCGATCAGCCAAGTGCAGGGTCCATCGTAATGTGCATCACAGCAAATAAGAATAAGAAAAAGACTTTTACACGGAAATTTGCTGACCAACAACCAACACGGGTGTCAGCCAGACAGGACAGCAATCCGAGTTTGTCAACTGTCAAACGTCTGACGACGTGGGCTAAGGAAAGGAAAGTAGAAAGGAAAGTAGTTTTCTACCGTTCTCGGTGCTCGGCTGCTCAGGCTAGCAAAGCCGACGTCAACTGGAATTCAACTTTTTCTCAAACAATTACCTCAGGCTGAAAATAGTTTGTATTGTTTAGTATTATTATGAATTCACAATAGCAAGTTGTAGTCTGCAGCTAATGCTAGGTAGTTGCTGCGATGGTCACAACTAGCTAGCTTTAGTTTTAAGTTACGCTGCTTAGCACAACTGCTACGAATATGATGTCGAAGTCATGCTGGCGCTCGGTTCATCTTTGTCCTGATGTCTGTTACAATTAACCGAGCCATTTATTACCACAGTATCTTGACCAATCTTGTTGTATTTATAACATTAAACAGCCTAGCTGTCTACTGGCTTGCCACTAGCTTCAGTGCTAAGTGCTACTAGCTAGCAGCACACGCAGACATGCATAGAGAGAGGGAATCCAAAGTGTAGCTGAGTTTTAATTCTTTTACGCTTACGTTGTAAAATATAGTATGGACGTCGTACAGATAACTAGTTCGAGTAGTACTGCGTCAAAACCGTAAGTTGTTAAGTTAAAGTTGTAACTTAAGGTTTAGCGGTGACGTTAGCATGTATCAGCTAGTACGTTTGCAACTTTAAAAACCCTTTTTACACGGCTAAAAAGACTTGATTATTCTGCGCACCTAAAGACAAAAGCTTTATGGTTATTTAAAAATGCGTAATACAGTTATCGGCCTTTTCACATCTGTAACCAATTCATAACTAGAAAAGGCTTAAAAACCTCAATTTCTACAGAAGTTGTCAACTAGTTGTTACCGTTGCCCTCAACCGTTAAATATGTGTGATTTTTCAAAATTTCCGTCGAAATTCTTTTTTTCTGTAGATGTGATAAGTGTCATTTTACGCAGATTTCTCCAGAGTGTATCCTCATATTTGGTGTCTTTTGAAACTTCACCATCAGCCACTCAGCTTATTTGGCTTGTAAACACTTACTTGCTTATGTAGTTGTATTTTCTACGGCACCATGAAGCGTCACAGTTGTCTCAGCATTTATGTTGCAGTTTACTCCTCATTGTTGAGAGGTTCATGTGCCTGCATGCCTGCGTTCTTGCATTTAACAGCAAATATCTCTAAAGTCTGTGTTTATGGCTCAATAATGTGACCAGCACTAAGACCTTTGAGACAGTTCGTTACTTGATGGAGCTCTTATTATGTTTATGGTGTGTAGACCTTGTACTTTTAAAGTGATCACACATCTTGACAAACCAGCTCAGGTAGAATGAGTGTAATTGCATCCCCTACTTGATGTTGATGTGGGTCTCTTAGAAAGACACTCACTAAGTTTCTTCCACCATGATTTTTTCACCAGTGTTTTTTACCAGTATGTTTTAACTTTTTTTTTTCATTCTAATTGGCAGCTGTTCAATATTTTGTGTTAAATTCCGTATGCACGCTGAGCTGATTCTGTGTTACGGCCTGTGGTGGTAAGTTATGGTGGGCCGACCATCAACTACACCCCGACCCTCTTCTGTTCATCTTGACAAAGAAGAGTACAATTTGAAGTGCTTGCTCTTATCACCTAACGAGCATATGCAGCATTTTTAGCTGACCGTTGATGTTCAAAAGTTCAAACCAAAGTTTATGTACGATTGTGATGGAGTTTGTTCAGTTCGAGTTTAATCGTAAAAACACATGTAATTAAGTCATAGCTGCTCTGTATTTACAGGTACCATGTATAGACGTATGAAAAAGTATGAACGACTTAGCACATAAAATGAGGTTTGCCAATATTGCAAGGACATTCAGTACAAATTGGAACATACGTAAACATTTGTGAGTTGGTCCCTAAAGTTCAGTTTTAAACATTTTGATTACGTTGGTACTTTTTCATCTAATCTAACTGGGTGGCCTTTGTGCTGAGCATGTTAAGCCTGTGGCTAGTTATGACACCTTTTTGACACAGAAGGGAAGTGAAAACGAAGTGCCTACAAATTTCTAGTGACCTTGTTTACTGCGGGGGATGAGTGTCCTGCCTGCTTTTCCGGAGTTGTGTCACTATTTTCCCTTGAAAAATATGTATTAAGCTTAAGCTACTTACTTTGGATTCTGTTTCAAAAGAAATCCAAAAGATTGTCCTGCTCATGTATCTTTATCTCCATCCTGGGTCTTAATTTGACTTCTAAAAGCTGCTACCCAGTAGCTTAAATATGTCATTTAACAATAGCTGACTCCCATGACAAGTAGCTCTCAAATAAATGCAGCACATGGAATTGCATATTGTCCCTACATTACACACAGCCGCTCATATCAGTGATACCACCAGTGCACCAGAACCCCACCCTTGGAATAATGACAGCAACTCAGGTCACCTCATATTCCCTGTAACTGGTCTAGTGAGGGCTTCTGGGAGTATTGTCCACTGCTATTTCAGTGGAGTTGTTGGCTAATTGTCCGTATTGCATGGCACTGAGTGCTGTTTATCCCATTACTGGGTTGGTTTTTTGCCGAATCAGAAATTTTTCCAAATAATTTCCTCAAGAAACTAGAGAAAATTTACATATGTAAAAACACAAAAGCACTCCTGTTTGGGGGACTTTGGAGTGACAAAATCCCTATTGTAGGCCCTGTTATTGCTGAAATTTGTAGGATTATGTTTGGACAAGTATCAGTTATCGCTATTCATTTTTTAAATTTCAATGGTAGACCGCAGTGCAAGCTTTCTTTGAAAGAGCAGCAATAATTCATGGTTAATTTTTATCTTCTTCTAGGTATATCATCTTCATTTTTTTCCTATTTGAGTGGCGGATGATTTGAAGTGACAGATGAATTCTATCTTTAATTAGTTCATCATATCTATAAACATATTTTTGCACATGTTCTCATGTTAATGAGAACATGATGCATACAGGATGCCACAATGAATATTTCACAGGTCCTCCCTCTACTTTGCTCCTGCTTCCTGCCATTTCTCCTCTCCGCCTTGACCCACGTCCTGCACTCTCTCTCCGCCTGACCCTCTCGTAGTCCATTAGGGATCCTATCAAAGTGTCTGTCCTCATCTGCTTGAGATGCATGCAGGTTTGTCTCAATGAAAGAAAGAGCCTCTGATTGCAAGCTGAGAAAGCCTCTGCTGCTTTCCACACACAGTGGTGTTATTGCCTTTTACTACTGCAACGTCAATCAGCAGGCCTTGGAATCAAAATTTTATGTAGACCAGATTCCTCAAACTCAATCCATAAGTCAGCCCCGTGCGAATGAATTTCAACAGGTGAATTGTCAGCAATGCTGTTATTCAAATAAGCAACTGCCAAAATGTTTTACCGAGTGAGGAGTGTTCCCTCTTTATTCCTACGTCAGCCCTGCATGACCTGTAGCTCAGCCCTTACTTACTGTAGATGTCCCTGTTCACGATATCTGAATTAGCTAGACACCGTACTTCAACCTGTCTACCTGAACCAGTAAAACTATTTAGTCGCATGCTAGAATGGATGAATTTGGAACATTTTTCAGGGCTTTAGCATGCGACCATTATGCGCCAATTTGGAGTCGGTGTGACTAGATTTTAATTCTAGATATGTCAGTGCGACTTGCAAATATGCTCATTTTTTTGTCTAGTGAGAATCTGTATGTGCGTGTGTGAATGGGCTTGTCCATGTGTGTGGATGTGTTATAGTGGAGTAACAACCATTCCTAATGTACAGCAAACGAGCGGACATTGAATGTCTTTAGGTATCCTCAATAGAGGTGTTCTAACCAGCTCCATGCTTCGGCAACAATGCGAATGGCGTTATGCTAGCTTGTGAAATTCAGTCACTTTGGTTCTATTTCTGCAATGTTTTGCCAACCCGTCCCACCTCCGCCAATAGCCCTATTGGAATAGGTGTGCCTAATTGTGCAGTGCAGATGGAAAGCTGTCCTTCAAATGAATTTCAGATTTTTATCAATTAAAATATATCCTACAAACAGTTGAGGATGTCAGATGATTTTAGCTAAACATGCTAAAATCCCTCTTTTCATATTAAGCACACATAAAACCATAAAGCATGTGAACAGGATGAAGGACAAGCTATGATTGCCTTTCGTATACATTTATTATTTGGTGTCTCTTTACAAAAAACGTTTGATTTAAAAATGGAATTTCATTTAACATATTGTTTTTTTAATTTTTTATTTGTAAGCGCTACTTAGTTTAGTGACTTAATAAACGGAGGAATTATGAAAAAAAATCTGCATGCGTTGAGTTGCTTGTCGGTTTAAGTGGTGCTCCAAAATTTTGTGCCATTGCTCCTGAAATTTTCAGTACGGATCACAAGCACTCCTATAGCGAGAAAAGTTAGTCTGGGGCCCTGTTTTACCTACTACACATGGAATATCACTTTGTTGATCCATATTTTCTGTGTCTGAGTCATATGCGAAAAAGTCAATGACGGGTTGGGCATGTTCGTAAAACCCACGGAATTAAAGAATTTGTAGTAAACATGATGCTAGACGTAGATGACACAGCAAAAGTGAGTACTAGAAAGAATGTGTGCAGCATGGTTGGCACAGTTGACAAATGAAACATGTCACCTGAATATTTCACAGACAGAGGCAGAGCTTTCTGCTCCTGTCACATGCTGAAGATTAAGTAGGGCTCAGCGATGGCTTGAGAAAAGCCAGAGCACAATGAAAATCTACGGACTGTCCAGGGTAGTAGGCGTTAATCAGTTTTTAAGTCTTTGTTTGTTCCCCCTTTAACGTTCAGGAATACCCTAACATACTACTTTTGATCAGTGGGCATCCTGTAGTAGGCATGCAGAGAAAACCAATACACGTTTGTCAAATGTATATTGGGCATCAAGGCCCGTAGGTTGTGGCTGTTGAAATGCTGGGGCTGCCCCATAAGTTAAAATGCATAACAGAGTAGCGTCTTCTGCAATCTTCACTTCCTGCTTTGAGCGAAGTTGGGTTTCCTGTTCTCTGACCAAAGCAACAGATGGTTGACCTTGTGTATCGCCCAACTGAAAAACATTAGGCAACATTTCAAATACTCAAAACAAGCCCAAACATTAAGAATTGATCCTTGTCTCATTGTGATTGTCTACTTATTTTAGAAATGTTTCATTTTGGTCACTATATGCCCTGGTGAAACCATTGAGGCATATCAGTTGTTTAAACCCACCTCCATGTTACAGGTTCCTCTTATATTAGCTGCTCGAGTTCCACCACAGAACTGAGTCAAAATGTAGCTGATGCTTTATTCATGAGACTTGTTCCTTGCAAAGCAAAAATGTTGACAACAAAGGCGTGGATAAAGTTTCAAACATTGTTACGACTGTGATATAAACATTTTATTTTGGCCTGCCATGGAGAAATAATTAAAATGTTTTTTGGGTCCATCTGTTTTTATGTTATATTTTATCTTTCACTACAAAGAAGCAGCATTATCTATGAGGACACAGGCCAGACGTTTGATTAGAAATGAATCACAGGAACAAATCTTTTTATCTTGTGTGGTTTCTGGAAGTGTATTAAGAAAAGTTCTACAATTTATATGTGGTTCTTCAAAAGGACCTTGTAAAGCATAAGTTATGTCCCTCAATGACCTGCTTGATCCGTTGTACAGTGTTGACAGTTTAGTGTTTTATCAGTTGATTATTGATTAATTCTCACCACTGACTGAGTACTATTATTGCTATCAGAGGAAACAAACAACAGGATTGTTGTACTCAAATTTGTTTTGATGAGACTGACAGTCAACAGACATCATTGTTGTTTTAATAGAAAGCTTTCCCTACTTTTGAATAAATGTATGTATTGTATGTTGTGTTTTTCCAGCTCCCTCTGGTGAGGTCTCCTTTCCTCTGGTTCACCCAACTGCCTCGCCTGAGCTCACCTCTGCCTAGCTCACGCTCACCGAGCCCACATCAGCCCCATACCAAGCAAGACTTCCATCTTCTTCCTCTAGCTTCTCCTTTTTCCCTCCCCAACTTCTCTACACCAAACTATGGCAGGGCGAGGTGGACCAGCACGGACCAATGGCACTGCAGCAAGCAACAAGATCTGCCAATTTAAGCTAGTGCTGCTCGGAGAGTCAGCAGTGGGGAAATCCAGCTTGGTGCTGCGTTTTGTCAAGGGCCAGTTTCACGAGTACCAGGAGAGCACAATCGGAGGTAAAGGTTTTGTCAGTTTTCCAGAATAATTTTTCTTCTCTTTTTTTTTTTTTTTTTATAAATTTAAAGGCAGCATTGTGAAATTGATGTCAATCAGCTGACGTGCTCTTTTGGCCTACACCTGAATGTGTGCTGTGCTATTTTGGCAGTGGCCACTTTTAGTGTTGTAAAAAAGGAATGTTACAGTCTTTGCCATAAATTTGTCATGGGGCTGCACAGAATATGTACCTGCCTGTCTTATACTCACTCCTTAAACTTTCTCCACGTCAATGAACACAGCCAGGGTGCTGTCCAGATTGCTGAAAACATTAAAAAGAAGAGGAAAAAAAAACACGCCCTTACCGGATCAGAGTAACTGCTTACTTGCAGGACTTAATCTTCTCTGTTGTTGAAGCCTGCACAGAAGGAGGAGTGGCAAATCCAGTTCTTGGCAGCAGATCCCCTGACCCTCACATGAGCCATTTATTCACATGTGCATGCCAGACAGGAATACAGTTCAAAAAGAAATAGTGTTGGGGTTTTTTTTTAAATTATATATAGGCCAAACAAAAATGCTTAATTCACATTGCCTTCAATGAATGGGACTTCACAGCAGAGGAGTGAGTTCTTATGATGCAGGAAGGAATTGAGAAAACAATGGGGTTTCCTGGAACCACTTCAGATCAGAGAATTTGATTCAAATATTGTTGGATTGGAGAAGAATATAAGAATGTTCAGGTTTCTTTGAAATACAACGGATAATTTAGCACGTTCTTTTTTTATACAGAAGTAAACTATAGAAGTAAGTTAAGTGGGAAAGGGTTCCAATGAAGGGGTGGCTAAGTGGTGTCAGATCACTGTAGATTTTCTAGACTACTCTCTTTCTTCATTTCTTAAGTGTGTGTTAAATGATCTCCTGCTGCTCCTGTTCCTAGGATTTTCTTCTTACTTTGTGGGGTGAACTTTCTGCTAACCATATCGTACCAACACATAATCATTTCAAATCTATTCATCATTCGTGTTTCATGCTAAACCAACATTTCCTCTCCAGTTTCCAGATATCAAGCTGCTTATGAGTAATGGTGTGTAAGGATGTAGGGGCAGGATGCTTGTGCTTACTCTGGCCAAGGATTTAAAAGAAGTCAGCATTTTTTTCAGTTGCTAGTTAACCGGTGGTCACTTGTATTCTTGGTCAAAGGTTCCAAAGCTGTAAAGTGTGTGCTACACAAATGAGCTCTCAGTTTCCTCTGTCATGTGACAATGAGCTGAGTAAGCGACTACAATGCTGTTACCCCTCCTACCATTCATGGAAGCTTACTATGCCGATGTTACTTTTTCCCCCCCAGACTAAGCCTGCTTTTTGAGTAAAACCTGAGTACAATTTAGTTTTTGGAAAGAAATTTTTAAACATCAGACACTGCCAGTGGTGACTAACTTTGTTAATGGATTCCTGATCACTCCTGAATGTACATTAGGTATCTATTTTATGTCTACGGTCAAGGGAAAATCAGTTTTTATCACTGCATCTGGCATATTTTTACAATGTCATCCGGTTGATGCTGATAAGATGTTTACAGCTTTCATTTCCTCCGTGTTCCATCCTGACATATTGGAAGATTACCAACTCCCCTGTCAACCTGTCAGATGATCCACACATTGATTTATTTGATATTCTTTGAGCTGAATTTTGTACGTTCGAGAATGGTCCAGAAAAGTGTTGGCCTAAATAATTCCCATCTGGATGACAGCCAACAAAATAATAATAACAACAATAATAATAAGAATAATGGTCAGGTACCATAGCCTTATCTTTAATTTCTTTGTCTGAAATTGGGAACCTATGATACGATGACATCAGACTAATGTCTCTTATCTTTTCTTCAGCTGCCTTCCTCACACAGACAGTATGTTTGGATGACACAACGGTCAAATTTGAGATATGGGACACTGCGGGACAGGAAAGGTATCACAGCTTGGCACCCATGTACTACAGGGGAGCCCAGGCTGCCATCGTGGTCTACGACATTACTAACACAGTAAGTACACATAAGGCTGTTGTGGCACATCAAGACAAAAATAACCCCAAACTGCTCTTAATTGACCCTTGTCTTGTTTCTTTGGTTGATGATTGCTTAATTCTGCAGACAGTTATAGACCTTTGCTCTTTCAAATCTCAGTGTTACATGTTAATGTCGGTGTAAAATTTACATCAGTAATTTAATGTTTAAAAGCACTGTGTCTTGTGTGTGTTGTGTATTTTTAAAGGATACATTCGCACGTGCAAAGAACTGGGTGAAGGAACTGCAGCGGCAAGCCAGTCCCAATATTGTCATTGCATTGGCAGGGAACAAAGCAGACCTGGCAAACAAGAGAGCTGTAGATTTCCAGGTAGAGTATTTTACAAGTGATGTACAAAAGATTTGCAATTGCAGTTCTTTATTGAAATTCTTGAATTAAATGGCACACTTTCAAATGACCACATCTGTGTGTCATTGGTTTAGGAAGCACAATCATATGCAGATGACAACAGTTTGCTGTTCATGGAAACCTCAGCCAAGACTGCTATGAATGTTAATGAGATTTTCATGGCAATCGGTAAGTTCTCTACAAACATGAAAACATCTTGTTGGTCTTTCCCTGGTACAGAAATTAAAATTACTGCACCCTTTCTGCAAATTAGCCAAGAAGCTTCCTAAGAATGAGCCCCAGGGTGGACCGGGGCCCAGTGGACGGGCCAGAGGTGGCGTGGACCTGCAGGAAGCTCCACCACAGGCCAGAAGCGGCCAGTGCTGTGGTGGAGGGAACTAACACATGAAGTCGGCTGATCCAACCAACCCACAGCTTCAATCAACCAGTCAAGATATTTAGCGAGCTGTCAAACAACATCCCATCGGTCAAACCAAGCCATGGTTAGACAAGCTACCCTTTGTACAACACAGCACCAATTAACTGTTTGGGAAACCAGTCCACTGGCCAGTAAATTGCCAGAACCAACTGAGATGGTTTCCACTGAACCAACCAACAATCGAAGAAATTGACCAACACACTTATTTAAAGAATCGTGTTTTAACTCTAGGACTTGCCAATCACCTTTCGATTGACGATGGACATTTGACGTTTTGACTCATGGAAGAAGGAAAAAAAAATATCAGTGGCACTTCACATGACCATCTGCGCACCTTTGTTTTTCTGTATTTGTGTATAGAAGGAAGAAAATTAAACTCAACAGGGAGGACTACAAACAGGCTTCTCGGCTCTTGTTTCCTCTGCGACCCACTCTTCCATGCACCGTATTTCTTAAACATACTTCCATCAAGGTTTTATGTCACTGTTGAAATGTAAATCTCTTTGGTGGGTGGCAGGTGCATGCAGCAGTACTTTTCTCATTCCCTGGTTAGCGTGCTGGAAATGATGAGGAGAGAAGGCTCAAAGAAGTAGAAGGGAAATGGACAGCTATTTCCTTCTTGATAGAGGTGTGTAGATTGAATTATTACACTGTCATCATTATTGCGATTATTCATTTCTTTTGACAGGCTATTCGGTATGATTTTAAAACCTAGACATAAGGTTTTGCAATCATCCACCTATGATATCAAACAATATACAGTAAAGAATACATTAACTGTCACCAATATGTAATTTCTAGCATTAACGTAATCTTTCTGATTATCAGTATACAAAGACAAATACCTGAAGGCAAAATTTGTTTTCTTGACCAAAATTACAATTGTGTACTGAAAACATGTTGCTGTATTTGTATCTGCTTTTCTGCAAGTTTATTATGATTCAGTAGTAACTGTCAAAACAATATCTTCCAAATCTCTACATGTTTTGTCATCCTGAATTATTTTGTGATGAAAAATCTTTTTTTTTTCTCATCTTAATTTTTTTTCTTTAGATCTAAGGTATTAAATGCACTGGGTCTGTCTCATCTTCTTTGTCAATTCAGTTGTTATTCTCAACTTGCTTTAATTGTCACTCTTTATTTTGTTTTTATCTAAATTGACAGTGGGTGTGAATGGCGGTGTGATTTAGTCGTTTCTGAGTGTCAGCCTTGTGAAACACTGGTGACTTGTCCAGGGTATACCCTGCTTTTTGCCCAGTGACTGCTGGGATATGCTGAAACACCACCACAACCCTGACATGGATAAGTATTATAGATAATGGATTTTTGGATATCGGGGAGTTATTACTTCGGTGGTTGGGCTTATTGGTATGCCTATTTAACACTTTCACTCACTTTTTTGTGCAATGAATTCTCCCACCAATTGACTTTTGTGGTTGTGTAAGAGCCTTAAAAAGTATGGAATTTGTCTTGCTATCCACAAATAGGCCTTACGCAGTTCTTCAGATTCCACATCCTGTCGTTTCCTGCTCTTCATGGTTTAACTGGCCGGTAGTCTGTTAATGTGACAGTAACATGAGTAAGTTTTGCTTTCTTGACTGCGTTTGGTGTCATGATCCACATGACATCAGCACCACCATGTCAGTGAGATTCTTCGTGGGCACATGACTGAATAACATGGGAATCATAATCTCTGACGGGATAGAACAGTAAAAAAAAAAAAAAAGCCACCCTGTGATCATGTTGGTGGCGATCACTGTGGTATGAAAACAAGTTACTATATCACCGGCAACAGAAAACAACTACAACTGCCAAAATTCCTCACCTGCATTCTCATATTGTCTGTGTGAAGACGATCAGGCTCGGTCACAATCAAACATTACAACGTCCAGAGAGACGTCCATATCACGTGGCACGTGTTGCATTCAAATGCATTTCCGATGCTTCTGTCAACGTGAAAATTTTTGGTGCAGCTAGCGTAGATGATCACTAGTTCTTTTAATCGTTTTGTTGTTGTTTTTCTATTTTATTTTATTTTACCCTAAGACTGACGTCATCAATTCCTTTATTGATTCAGTAAAAATAATGCAGTATGCATAACTGTTACCAAAAATTAGACTTAGACTGTTAAATTTTAACTTTTTAACTGTGAGGTAACCGCCATTAGATCATCATAATTTATTTTTAGATCTCGGTGAAAAGCTTCGAGTTTCCAAAATTACCAGATATATTAGGGTGCCTTATATCCAACATGTCTCGAAATTAAACAACCAAAAAAATAAGGGTTAAAGCATAACTCCCTTATAATTACGATTTTATTTGTGATGTATTCGATTATTATATTAGGTTATTGGGTTGGATTATAATGGGTTATGAATGCTAAAAGACCCATTGAAGTCTTTTAAATAAGTCTCAATGGTTTGATCGTACCCAATTACCAATTTACCAGTTTACTATGGTTCATGTGGTTCACAGAAATGTATAATCTTGTTGTACACACTTTACGTTTAGGACACGAAATGCCATATTACCCATGGCAAGTGAATGCAACATATGAGCCAAACCGGAGGCGGAGCAGCAGCAGCGGACTACAGCAGCAGCGTGGATATGTCGGACCCGGCGGCACAGGCCTTGCAACCCCGGCTACTCCAAGCCCCGTCTGGTGGGTCAGCTGGGTCCACAACTACCACGACAGGCTCCGGATCAGGGAATAGCGACCCGGCCAGACCGGGACTTAGCCAACAACAGCGTGCAAGCCAGAAGAAAGCCCAAGTTCGAGCTTTCCCACGGGCGAAAAAGCTCGAGAAACTTGGCGTATTCTCTGCATGCAAGGTAGCTAGCTTAGCGTCGCTAGCCAAAGTTGATCACAACAAAGCACAGTGTTCGCGTCAGTGTTTGTGTGGTAGCAGACTGTGGAGCTTTCCAGAACAAAAATAACACGAGACGACGTTACCTTTAACTTTTCTGGCCAGCTAGCTAGCTCGCTAGCTTCTTTGGGTGTTTATTCACGTCAAACTTGTTACCTCTGCACATACATGTAACCGTATTTCGCTGTTCATCGGCTTGGAAACCATTTCTGTGAATTAACTACTCGTATTTTTGTTGTTTATTTTTGCATCTTTCGTATGTTTGCACAGGCCAGTGATACATGCAAGTGCAATGGATGGAAAAATCCAAATACAACCACACGTATGGACCTGCAGCAGCAAGCAGCCAATCTAAGCGAGCCCTGCCGCAGCTGTGGACATGCCCTGGGTACAAAAGAAGCACATTTCACATATCATTCAGCACTCATCCTTCAGTATACAGACAAACGAAGAGTACATGTCGGTATCCTGTTGTGCAGGGTCGTTTTGAGTCCTCACCTGATTGTAGTGGTACAGTAAAAGTGTGTTCCTTTGACCGCTTCTTATATGTTGTACTTGGTGATTTGTGTGTAGCAAACCATGTCTCCCACTTGGAGAACGTGTCTGAAGATGAGATCAACAGGCTTTTGGGGATGGTGGTGGATGTGGAGAACCTTTTTATGTCAGTACACAAAGAGGAGGACACAGATACCAAGCAGGTCTACTTCTATCTTTTCAAGGTAAGGAAAGTATACTTGGTGTATATGTGATGCCCTTGCCTGAAACTGAACTACCAAAATGTAATGATGTATACATGTATCATTACATTTTGGTACTCAACAAACGGCTTCGTCCATGTTTCTGTCCTGTGTTTTGTAGCTGCTGAGGAAATGCATCCTGCAGATGAGTCAGCCTGTTGTAGAGGGATCTCTTGGAAGCCCACCCTTTGAAAAGCCCAACATCGAGCAGGTGAACATGGCTTATGCTAAAAAACATCTTCAACTGTGCTGCCTGACTAGTGCTGTTTCACTTTTTACTTTGACTTTGTATGAGTAACCCATGGCACTTAAACACGGTATCAAAGAAGCAGAGTCTTCTGTATTGTTTCTGAACCAGATTTTTACATTCATCTGAAAAAAAAAAATATTGTATTAGACAGGATGAACATCCGGAAACCTGCGGCAAGATCAGGTGTGGACCGTATACAGGATGTCACCTCTTGTCTCCCATTTGATGCTTTGCAATAGCTAAATTAGCACCAAAATTATACCATGTATCTCAAGAGTGTTGAGATTTTTAAGCTCCTTAAAACTGTCTTCGTTTGCAATTTGTAGGGTGTTTTCATATTTTGTAAGATAACTAAGAGTATGTTTGAGCTGTCTCACACAACAATTTCCTAAATAAAGTTTTATCTTATCATTTCACATAGATATTCTCAGAATGCATCTTGACATATTTGGAGACATGGGTCATTTCAATCCATTATTGGTGGTTACCTCAGAGTTTAGTTTTACCTCAACTTTAGCTTTGCCTCAGTACTGAGTGACTATTTGACTGTCATTTGGTCTTTTAGGTTTACGTGTATATGGGGTGTAAAGTGCAATTTCCTTTATGAGAACAGACTTATGCACAGATGCTGCACCCAGCACATGCAACATTGATGTTGAAGTTGTCTGTCTTTGTTGATGTGGTTTTTTTTTCCTTTTCTCCAAAGGGTGTTCTGAATTTTGTTCAATATAAGTTCAGCCACCTGGCTCCTAAGGAGAGACAGACAATGTTTGAGCTTTCAAAGATGTTCCTCTTGTGCCTAAATTACTGGAAGCTGGAGACACCAACACAATATCGTCAGCGCACCCAGAAAGATGATGGGACGGCTTATAAAGTGGACTATACCAGGTGTGTAACACATGATTATTTTTAAAGAACACTTTAACTAGATAGCAGTGATCTTTTTTATGTTTCTTTGTCGTTATATAGTCCAATGTAGTTGTTGGATGCTGTTGATGGTCTTGACAGTGGCTATGTTTTTCCGTATGTTTCCCAGGTGGTTGTGTTACTGCCATGTTCCCCAGAGTAATGACAGCCTACCGCGTTACGAAACAACCCAGGTGTTCGGCCGCAGCTTGCTTAAGTCCATCTTCACGGTGACCCGACGCCAGCTCCTGGAGAAATTCAGAGTGGAGAAGGATAAACTGCTGCCTGAGAAACGCACACTCATCCTCACACACTTCCCCAAGTAAGGGCATCCACTGTGGAACGTGTGTGTTTGTGTGTCTGAGTTGTAATGACAGGAGTAAAGATGAAATGTAATTTAGGTACAAGAGGAACATCTTTGAAAGCTCAAACCTTACTGGTGAAATGTGATATACCAAATTAGTTTATAATTTGTCTAAGATTTTTGTCAATGCTCTCCCTGTATTTGTTCAGGTTTTTATCCATGCTGGAGGAGGAAATTTATGGTGAAAATTCACCTATATGGGAGGCAGATTTCACCATGCCTGCCTCTGATGGCACACAGCTCGGACATCAGACAGGTGATGAGCATATGGATCACAGGCCTCATACAAAATCAGTATAGATTGGTATCACAAGAGTTATATGATTTGACTTAACATTTCCAAACTATTAACTTTTTTTTTCTCCTTTTTCGGTTGCAGTCATTAGCCCTGCCGCAGTGTCCGGCTCCCCCTCCCTGTCAAAAGGTATGAGCAGTGGCTCCTCGCTGGGCAGCATGGACACTGGAGGTGCTGAGCCCATTACAGGTTTGTCACCATCCTGTCTTTCATTTTCATTGCCTGCACCCAGGAGGTTATGTTTTCAGTTGTGTTTAATTTGTTAGTAACTATTTTTGTCATTGATCCTCTTCAACAATGCCGACTAATCCTTGAACCACTTGTTCTGATAGTTGTAAAATCTTTGTCAGGCTTGGAGTCAGTGCTATGTTCTTCTTTTCCTGTTCAGGAGAGAAGCGTAAACTTCCGGAGGCGCTGACCTTGGAAGATGCCAAGCGGATCCGTGTGATGGGAGATATACCTATGGAGTTGGTCAACGAGGTCATGATGACAATCACTGACCCCGCTGCTATGCTAGGACCAGAGGTGAGCTTGGGGAGGAATTTCATGTGAAGCCATTTGTAAGGATTTGGTTGTGTACAAATGATCATTTTGCCACAATTCTAGACTTACAGTGAGACTGTTTAATATTTTTAGACTAACTTGCTGACACCAAACGCTGCTCGCGATGAGACTGCTAGGTTGGAGGAGAGGCGTGGCATCATAGAGTTCCACGTCATTGGGAACTCGCTTTCACAGAAGTCCAACAAGAAGATCCTGATGTGGCTGGTGGGCCTGCAGAACGTCTTCTCTCATCAGTTACCTCGTATGCCCAAAGAGTACATCACACGACTGGTGTTTGACCCGTAAGTAGACATATACTTAATGTGGTTTTGGCATTCATAGGCGCCGCCCGGATATTTATTTATTTATTTATTTATTTATTTTTTCAACATTCACAGGAAGCACAAGACACTCGCCCTTATCAAAGATGGCCGTGTCATAGGAGGCATCTGTTTTAGGATGTTTCCCACTCAGGGCTTCACAGAGATTGTTTTCTGTGCTGTCACATCCAATGAGCAAGTTAAGGTGCGTAACCATCCCCTCTTCAGATTGTTTTATTTTTTTTATTTATAGCAAATAATCAGAAATGTGTCTCAGATATTAATTAAATATACCGAACACTTATGCTATTCTTTATACTGTCAAATTCTGATCTTCTCCTATTATTTGTATATTTTTATTATGGTTTAAAGTCTGCTGAAGTACAGCCTGTCATCTTTACTCCTTGCAGCTGCTCCATTTTGTTATTTTAAAAAAGGCCCTGCGGGTTTGCAAAGACCAGATTTTTATTAAATTGTTTGTAAGTACGCTGCTTTACCCTTTTCATTTTTGTTTTTCCTCTAATAACAAAAGGGCTATGGTACCCACCTGATGAACCACCTGAAGGAGTACCACATCAAACATAACATCCTCTATTTTCTCACCTACGCTGATGAGTATGCCATTGGCTACTTCAAAAAGCAGGTACGTCAGATTCGATTTCTCTCTCTGTCATTGTTTTGTCTAGTGCCCTGCTCTGTCTAGTGTCCATCTTAAAGTATTCTGTCCTTTCTCCCATTTGGTCTTCCCTCACAGGGCTTTTCCAAAGACATCAAAGTGCCGAAGAGTCGTTACCTGGGTTACATCAAAGACTACGAAGGAGCGACCCTCATGGAGTGTGAGCTGAACCCTAGAATCCCCTACACAGAGCTGTCTCACATAATTAAAAGACAGAAGGAGGTTTGTACACAAGGCCTTAGGATAATCTGATTTAATCAAAGACTAACTGTCAGCCGTGAAGATCTGTATTTAATACCGTTTACTTCTGTAAATATCATGTCAGATCATTAAGAAGCTGATTGAGCGGAAACAAAGCCAGATCAGAAAAGTTTACCCAGGTCTCACCTGCTTCAAAGAGGGTGTGCGACAGATCCCTGTGGAGAGCATTCCAGGGATAAGTGAGTGTTAGGTTTGTTCATT